>JAVJIF010014278.1:0-88274 GCA_038442645.1 Agave tequilana | reverse complement strand
TTTATATCAGCCATGGTCTAACCAATGGCTTCTCGATTTTCCCTTAATACTAAAAGAAGATCCTCTTCCTGTTGTTCCGTCAGATGAGACGCAATTATTATGGGAAATGCTTCCTTTTCACCCAAGTACTGATACTTGAGATGACTAGGAAGATCTTAAGCTCAGAAGAGGGCTCTTGATCTATCAATGGTTGTTCCTTGCGTAAGGAAGGATAGGGGCTGCATCTGTTGCCCACTCCACCACTGTGGATTCAATTATTTGATCAGGTTGAAGTCATCAGACTCCACTCAAAATTCTCTATCAGAGTCGTATTCAATCTCCATTTCATGTTCACTTGCTAATCCCTCGATCAGGTTCACTTCAATGACTCATTTTCTAAATCTCGAGGTTATTTTCCAAAATGGAAAATTTACCTCTTTTGTCATATCTCCAAGGTTAGACGCATTGATCCATTCCTACAGTTGATGATTGCATTTGCAGTGGCTAGGAAGGGTCGTCCTAGAATGACAGGTGTCTGGCTTTGGATTATGTACGGGTTGCGTTTCTAGAATATGAAATCCCGGGGTAAATGAATTCCCTGACCCGAATGAGAACATCTGCAATCTCCCCCTTTGAAATTTTTACAGATCGATCAGCCAGTTGTATAGTAACCCTGGTCGGACGGAGGTCGCCTAACCCGAGTTGCTGATACACGGAGAAAGGAAAGATTGATGCTGGCTCATAGATCCGTAATGCCCTATTTATCGTGGTCTGTCCTATAATACCAGAAATTTGGACTCCCTGGGTCTTTATTTTCACGGGAATTGGCCCAGCTAGCAACTCACTTATATTAGAAGTAAGGAAGACCTTCTTTGGGACATTAGTTTTCCTTTTCTTAGTGCACATATCTTTCAAGAACTTGGCATATGAGGGACTTGTTGTATGGCATCAAGAGGGGTACATTGATCTGGACCAGATTGAACATTTCTCTAATTTTCTCCATTTGAGCATTAGTCTTTTGGTTTGCTAGCCTATTAGGAAATGGTACAATAGGCTTGTATGGTTGCTCATCTGCTTTGTCTTTATTCGATTTGGAGGTTGAAGGTTGTGAAGTTGAAGATGGATCATTTTCAGTTGGTGGTACTGGAACAGGAGATGTTGACACTGATTTATTTGGAACAGAATGACTAGAAACTTGATTGTCTATCTGCTTTCCAGATCTCAAAATATGAACAGTGTTACACTGACTGGGGACCTATGTCTTCGGCTTCATGATAGGGAAGGGGTTCTTAGGATTGGGCACTGGTTGGCTTGGCAATATTCCCTTTTGTCTTTCATTCAGTGAGCTAGCCAGTTGACCTATCTGAACCTCTAACCTATTGATAGCCTGCTTGTGGGTGTTCATCATTGAGGCCTGGGTTTTAGATAAGGTTTCAATCATTCTTTCCAATCTGACATTTTTTTATCAGGATGATTTTGTATTTGTTGTTGCTGATATGCGGGCTGGAAGTTATGTTGAAGCCTGTTTGAAAATTTGGTGGACTCTGTTGGAAACTAAGTTGATGAGAGTGAGCAGGGTATTGGTGTGGAAATGATGGTCTTGGTTGCTCATGACCAGACTGACTCCAAAAGATTTGGATGGTTCCTCCATCCCGGATTGTATGTTTTGAGTATGGATTGTAATTAGGTCTGGTGTATGCTGCATTCATATTTTCAGGGTACATTTGAGCTTGGTAGATGGGACACTCCTCAAACAGGTGGTTAAGAGCATGGCAGTAGGTACAACCCGGGTTGAACACAAGTGATGGGTTGACCTGATTCACAGAATTTGGTTCCCTGCCTCGAGCAGTTCTAGCCTTTTCATCAATTGAGTTATCTTTGTCTCGGCAGCTATAGAGGATTCAATCGATGCATACCAGCTCTGGAAGTGGTGGATTGGTTTTCTCAGGGCAAGATTCTGACTGAATGTTTTTTCTACTAAAGCTTCAAAGAGATCCCAACCCTGGTTCTCATCTTTCTTTAAAAATCCCCTTGACACATGGTCTCGAAGAGTGTTTTGGTTTGATAATCTAGTCCATCATAGAGAATTTGGCACTGTCGCCACTTCTCTATGCCGTGATGAGGACATTGGGCTAGCAAATCTTTAAACCGTTCAAATACTTCAAGAATGGTTCACTTGATTCCTGCTTGAACTGCATTATGTTTTTTTTCTGATGAGGACATTTTGTGAATGGGATAGAATTTCTTAAGAAAGACTTTGACAAATTCATCCATGTCGAGATAGAACTGGCAGACAGATTGTATAGCCACTTCTTGGCTATGTCCTTAAGTGCGTAGGGAATGAACCTTAATCTAACAGCATCTTCCCCTAGTTGGGGAATTCTCATCATCAAGCACACTTCTTCAATTCACGAATGAAGAAATATGCGTCCTCAGATTCTAGGCCATGAAATCTTGGGAGTGTGTTTATGAATTGTGGTTTAAGCTCAAAATTGTTCCTAGTTGCTTCGGGTAAAGAATGCATGAAGGAAGTGAAGTGCGAATGGGGTAGAACTTGTCTTGGAGAGAAGTATTGTTAGCCATGATTGGAATTGTTTAGGAAGTGGTGTTGTGCAAGTGTAGAAGTCCTAACAAGTCTTGCTGAACTTGGGTCCCGATACCACTCTTGCATGCACAATCACAGACAACGTTCACCAAGCAATCAAGTGAAAAAGAAAATAACAACAAGAAAGGAAAAAAATCACCATCACCAGCTATCTAGGATTTCTGGACCTAGACGACTCCTAACTGTTCGATGAACCGAAGAAGGTTATTGCTCGAGTCAGACCACAGCTAATCAGCAGTGGGGGCAAGATTGGTGGGAGGTATCCGCGCAGAAGCGATGGGCCTAATTATGCCAACCACCAGCCTTCAGGGTTTCGCCCCTCAATTTTCAACCTTAGTCACTGATTTGACTGGAGTGTGAATCAAAAATAATTTCCAACCTCAGCTGATCTCTTAACGAGTCCGGATGTCCCTAGGGGCCAACGTCTATCAAATTTTATTAAAAAGCATGGGATTTTGAGTGCTTGGAATCTGATTTTTTGGCCAAGGAGGATGATTAAATCTCCACCTTATCTTGTTATTGGGTGTTGCCCTTAAAATCAATTTTGTGCAAGCGTACAAGATAAACAAGATTCACTCAAAGCGATATAAATCAACCAAGAGATGAGTCCTATTCTGAATACAATGCGTACGTACCTTGCTCCAGCACTCTTCAACAGTAAATAAATGAATTGAAAAGACACGTGCCTAAAATGCAAACGTGTAATCAATTTTTGAACTTTTCAACAAGTGTTTTACTGTTGGTTTATTAGCAGGCTCCTGGTGATGGCATACAAGAAATAAGTTTGCAGAAAACTATAATTTTGCAAAGCAAGCAGCCCTGTAAAAAGCCAGTCAGTAGTGAACTCCTTTTTGCCGCGGATCCGCAACCAGAAATGAGGAACGCGGCAATCCAGAGGGGGCTTGGTCTCTGCTTTCTAGAACAAAGGCCCAAAACCACTTATATGTTACTGCAATCGTCTTTCCTACTTTCCCTGACCTGTAACCTGCAACAGAGAAGAAAAATTCGTTTCAGTTCCAAAAATTCAATAAAAACCGTTACCCTCCCCGGCAACGGCGCCAAAATTTGTTCGGAAGGATTAATTCTATTGAAGAGAGGTTTAGAGTTAACCGTTCGTTGCCGTGTACCGATGATCAAGAACTTCGAATGTATATGCAGGTTTACTTTGCTCCTTCCGAATCACCGTTCTTAGCATAAGCTAGGACGGGTCGTATCCGCAAGGAGGGTTAGCGATAGAAGCATTCAAGGTTTATATTGAAATCTTTATGAAGAAAGACGAAGGTTCTTCTTTGTTTTAAGAAATGAAAAACAAAAACGATGTGGAAGGTGAGTGGAAAATCTTTGGGTGTTTTGTAAAAGAAAGGAAGAAACGAGAATAAAATGGAAGGAAAACGGAGATATTTGAAAAGAGGAAGTTTTCAGAAGAGAGAATTTTTTAAGAATGATATAAAGAGAAACCATGACTAACTAACAGTCTAATTTACTAACTTACTACTCTCGTTGGGTGATGCATGCCTCATATTGATTCATCGGCAATGGTATGTCTTGCTTTGCCAAGTCCTTGTGTTGCCCCATGTCGAAGGTGTTTTCTCATCTAGGCTAGTTGCCTCCTTGAATCATTGGCTCCTAAATAGATTTCCATTAATGGGACAAGGATAGTCACTTTTAACGATGCTAAGAAACAGACAAGATTCATTAGTCCATCAAAGCTATAATAAGCGAGCATGAAATAAGAACTTGTAATGTAGTCATTGGCATCGTGAAGTGCTCCATCTTCATGTTCCATCAAGGCACTTGTTCTAAAGACAAGGTTCTAAGTGAGGCTCACATGAATCATATGGAGGGAGAACATAGCATTTACAAAGAATAAAAAGCACTCATCTTCATTGAAGGTAAATAGACTTGTAGTTTGCAAGACTTAAAAAGAAGAAAATATCCAATGAATCATGTAAGTTAGCAATCACCCAAGAGTTAGTAGTTAGTAAAATTAAAAGTTAGTTAGTCATGTTAATAAATTAGCTAGACATGGAAATAAAGAACAAAAACAGTTCATTGTAGAAGTGAAATAGAAGAAAGTAAAGCTTAAAGAAAATAATGCACTAGAACAAGAGAAGATGAAGATTAAAAGCTCGATCCTTGTATTGTGTTGTCACCGTCTCCAATTACAAAGATTGCTCACTCTCACTCTCTCTTTCTGGATTCTAGAAGGACAAAAAGAAAATTACATAAGAGACTAAAAGAAACCTAGAGAAACTCTAACAATTTCTGAAATCACCTAGAGGGGGGTGAATAGGTGATATGGCTAATCTAGAAACTAAATGCGGAAATTAAAACTAATTTGTAACTACACTTAGTACAACCAACGAGTGTAGCCGAATTCCCCGTGAAGGGCTCTGGACTAACTCCTCTTGATTCCTCTGAATAAGAGTTGAGGTGCTATATGAAGCTCTCGTGGTTAAGTACAAGTAAGGCACACAAACACACAAGCATACAAAAGATATGGCAATATGAATCGATGCAAGGAAACACAAACATACACAATATGATATGATATGAATGATGCAATGCGCAACACAAATAAGAGAGAGAGTTTAGAGATAATGGATCAAACGCAAACACAAAGATATGTTTCGAGGTTCGAGCCCCTAGCTCTACGTCCCCGCCTTCACCGAGAAGTATTTCTAATCCACTAGGAGTATCGAACTCCTCTCTCTCAACCAATACAATGCCATCGAGGCAATACAACCACAATCCACCTCTACCGAAGAGGGATAGGCCCGTAGCTAAACAACCAAACTCCACCTCACCAAGAGGGAGCAAACCAACAATCTCAACCTCTACCAAAGAGGGAGCAACCCAACAAATCAAGGGTTTACAACTTGGTGTATCTTTCAACCACAAACAATCTCTTTTTCCACAAAACAAAGCTATCTAATAGAATAGGATAGAAGATAAGCTCAAGTGTGAAAAAAGTGTTTTTGATCAAAGAAAATCTCTTGGGAAAACACCAAAATAGATATAAAAATATTAGACCAAAACTAATTCCCAAAACCTAATTTCTTTGAAATAAAACAAAACACTTTAAAAACAAATAGATGATCTTTTTGGCACTTAAACTCTTTTGAAAACTTATTTTAAACACCAAGAAAGGAGAGAAATTTTAGCTCTTGAAAACTTGGCCAAAATCCCAAAGAAATGGGGTTTATATAGGTCCAAACAGAAAACTAGCCGTTGACTGTTTTTGTCAGCCAGAACAGCTGGCGGTCGACCGCCCGGTCGACCGCCAATGGTCATAAATATGACCGTTGGAAGAACCCGGTCGACTGCCCGGTCGACCGCCCAAAAACAGAGAGCAAAGCTCTCTGGCCGGTCAACCGGTCGGTCGACCATGCCCTGTGCCTGGCCAACGTGCACAAGTCTGTGCACGTCGGTCGACCGACTCTGGAGTCCGGTCGACCGGGCCGGTCGACCGCCAGAGCCTGGCAGGCAGCAATTTGGGTCAGAAAAACTTGTTAAAAATATTCTAATAAATCCCATAAATCTTCTAAAAATTCATAAAAATAGTTTTGTCATTTTACATGGATATACAAACTTGTGATAAATATTTCAAGACAAATATCAAACATTTTGAACCATTTTTGTGTCTTGCAAATATTATCAAAAACCAAAAATTGTATTTTACCAAACTTGGATTTTTCAATAGGAAATCTGATTTTTCCTAAAACTCATGAATAGGTATATCAAAATAAGTTTGTCTAAGATATGAAGCATATATATATATATAATATATATATATATATATATATATATATATATATTATATATATATATATATATATATATATATATCGAACACATCTAATATACATAAAAACCATTTAAACTTGTTTTGATCAATCTATTCATGAAAACCAATTCCAAAACATAAAACTTGTGTGTTGTTGTGAACTTGAGCATTATCAACTATCTAATCTTTACACATGGATCTAAAACACACTAAACTATGGATACCTAAGTCTTCTTGACGATCTTCAATCTTCAAGTCGACTCGATCCAAACAGTGATCCACGAGCGAGACTCCAACGAGTGCAAAGTATGATCTTGTTGCTCGAGCTCTGGAATCACCATGTGAAAGGCTTCAAAACTCCTTTATTGAAGCAATCACCAACTAATATCTTGATAAATGATCTGAAACTAAATCACAAGATTATTAGTAAACATAACTACATGAGTTAATCATCATCAAAACTAGAGTGGAAGGCCTCTGGGCCAACAATCTCCCCCTTTTTGATGATGACAAAACTCATGGAGTTATATATGCATGGATTAAAGTTAAGCTTCAAAGAAGCTCCCCCTTAACTCATGCATAGCAATAAACATAATAAATATGCAATGAAAGCTCATAAACATGTATGCATAGATATGCATAAAACAAGATACCAAATACACAAACATGTTCTTGATACCAAACATATGAAATGCATCATGCATAAAACGTGCTCTTGATACCAATAAAAACATGCTCTTAATAGCAATGAAATGCTCTTGATATCAATTAAACAACAAACTAATAATAAAAACAAAACATGCATATAAAACATGCATAAACTCAAATACTTCTCCCCTTTTTGTCAATCATCAACAAAGGGGTTAAAGTAAAAAACAAACATTTTTCTCCCCCTTTTTGTTCGAAACAAAGAATTAACAAAAGGGGTCAAACAAACAAATCAATATAAATTTTCATGGATACCAATTGAAAGAAATAGATCAATAGATACCAACGAAAATAAACAAAAACTTGATACCAATTGAGTAAACAAATAAGCATCTTGATACCAATTTTGAGAAAACAAATACAATCTTGATACCAATTTAAAGTATTATTCTTTTTAAACATATGATACCAAAATGAAATTAATATTTTCTATCATAAAGTAAGGGAGTGGAATACAAAACCAATGGTAAACCAAATACCAATTGAAAGATAAAATACGAGTTTTCTCCCTCTTTATGAAATACCAATTAAAATAATGTCTAAGCTTGTTTAAGATACCAATTGAAAACTAATCAATTGAAATATGATGGTCATTAAAACTCAAGCTTAGCATAAACAAAATATATATGTATGAAAATTAGATACCAATCGAAATTGATACTATTTGAAGTGTAAGCATACATACATAAAAATATATATGAGTATACAAAAATGTCAATATTGATACCAATTGAAAGAATCCAATGATACCAATTGAAACAACAATAATATCAAGTGTATATCTCATATAACCTACCACCTAATCATGTTCAAGTTTAAATGATTTTCACTATAAAGCATACATGAGCATGATCTCCCATCCATCCGCCCGTGAAGGTAGGGGTTTTCAAAAATAGGTTTGAAAAATAAGTATGTTTGAAAACTTCTACCATATGAAGAATACGAACTAGTTATATGAAAAATTTTGTAAACTAGTACGAAATCCTTCAAGCAAGGAATAAAACAAAGATATTTTTCATAAAACACATGTAAATCACATGGCACTAAACACTCGAAATCAATAGGGCACATATCATACTCATGAAAACAAAATCATGAGAAACCAATAAAGTGAGTGCACAAGTGTAATGTGAAACATGGCATCATGAAGATATGCAATCAAGCTCAATATTCCTTAAAACACGAAAATCATCAAAATTTATTTAATCTTCAAGGCATATGTATGTCTTATACAAACTAAAGTATACATACATATCCAAACACAACGAGTCCACAATAATATATGCATGAAGCACGTGGCTCAAAGGATGTATATGCATAATCAATAGTTTGGATAAAATGGACATATACATGAAGTTAAATAAAAATCACATGAACATGAAAACAAAAATAGGAGTACAAGTCAAATGCATGAATCATCAAAACTAGACTATACTAGCACATTTAATGGGTACAAATAAGCAATCAAGCACAAACATATATAGATTTATTTGTGGCCCACCATATGTACAAGTATATACCTAGTCTTAATGAAAACTAACATTTAAACAAGTAATCAAAACATGAAGCATTAAAACAAAAACTCATATGATTGTTATGTCAAATACACATGCATTACATTCATGATGTACATGATAGCTAAACTAAAGTGAGAACACTAAATATGGGTCCATATAAACATGGGTGTCTCAAATACTATACATGTATGTCAAGAGTCTAATAATCATGGCATTTTCATAATAATCTATAAACATCCAAAACATGCAATAAATAATGAACATGAAGAACATGCATAAATAAATAATGAGTAAGAGACCGTTACCAAAACCTATGAGGTAACTCTCCATGTATCCAAAACAAGGTGGTCCTCCCACCAACCTTCCCTTGAAAATGATGCATCCAAATAGTCCACATGAAGCTCGGACGCATCCACTCCAAGGTACCGATACTCTCACGTCATGCGAGAGCCCACACCTACATCAAATACAATAGGGGTGGTCTTTGGTACCCATATCTTTTTGGGTCCATGGGGGTTAGTACCTTTCCTAATCCAAAACATTTAGTTGCTAAATTTTCATCATATAATCTATCATAGCAAAATCTAGCAAGGTGGCCCTTTCGTCCACAATGTGTACAAGTGTACACATGAGCATACAATGTGTGATGGTTGTGATCGTGATGAGCATGTGTATGCCGTGGAGGGTGTGCATGCAAAGATGGACTTGTTTCTTTCGAAACAAAGATTCCAAGCGTGTGTGGCTCATAACACAATGGCTCAAAGTGGAGCCCAAACAATCAACACTCTTCTTAAGCATGGATATATCATTTTCAATTATAGAAGAGGTGTGGCATGCAATAGATGAGCTAGATGATGAAGCTACACTAGCATGGCAAATATGTGCATCAATATTGTTTTGCAAAGAAATATTTTTCTTTAAACAATCATCCAAATCTTTTGAAATTGAAGCAATTTTTATTTTTAAAGAATCATTCTCTTTTAAAACAAAGTTAACTCTTGAAGACAAGTTTTCATTTTTCTTTAAAATAGCATTACAATCATTTTTGTTTTTCAAAAATTCATTTTCTTTTAATACAAGATCAAGCTTAGATTTCAATAAATCCCTATCATTAGAAATCTCCACTTTCTCTTGCAAAACAGTGTCAAGTCTAGAAATCAAATTTTTATTTTCAATGTTAAGGCGTAGACTTTTCTTTTTCAACAAATTATATTTTTCTATTAATTTTTCACAAACAATAGAAAGTTCTTCATTCAAGGCATTGGCATCAATATACTCATTTGAAGAACTAGCACAATCATTAGCATCTAATTGAGATTCTGATTGTACCTCAAAGGAGTCATTCCCTTGGACCATGTAGCATTGAGATTCGGATTCTCCACTAGATTCTTCCGGTTGGATTGGCAATTGAAGCTTGGAGGTGGATGTGGTTGTCAACTTGTTCAACACTGCAAAGGCGGAATCAAGGTTAGAAATATGCATAAGATAATCTTTAGAGAGCGTGCTTCTAATAGCCTCTAGGGCTTGTGCATTGGCCCCTATATGATTGCTATTACCAAGATAGCATTTCTTGGTAGCGGCAAGGAAAACATGCAATCCTAAGGTCTTCAAATAGCTACTCATCACGGCCTTTCAAATCTCAAGTCTAGAAATGTCAAACATAGGAGGGCTATCCATGAGGGCAAACTAAATGTATGCAAACAAAAAATGCAAATGCAAATGGTAGATTAGCTAACCAAGATCCACTCCTAGGTGGTTAAACCTAAAGTATCAGGAGCGGAGGCTCTGATACCAATTGAAATCACCTAGAGAGGGGGTGAATAGGTGATATGGCTAATCTAGAAACTAAATGCGGAAATTAAAACTAATTTGCAACTACACTTAGTACAACCAACGAGTGTAGCCGAATTCCCGTGAAGGGCTCTGGACTAACTCCTCTTGATTCCTCTGAATAAAAGTTGAGGTGCTATATGAAGCTCTCGTGGTTAAGTACAAGTGAGGCACACAAACACACAAGCATACAAAGATATGGCAATATGAATCATGCAAGGAAACACAAACATACACAATGATATGATATGAATGATGCAATGCACAACACAAATAAAGAGAGAGAGAGTTTAGAGATAATTGATCAAACGCAAACACAAAGATATGTTTCGAGGTTCGAGCCCCTAGCTCTACGTCCCCGCCTTCACCGAGAAGGATTTCTAATCCACTAGGAGTACCGAACTCCTCTCTCAACAAATACAATGCCACCGAAGCAGTACAACCACAATCTACCTCTACCGAAGAGGGATAGCCCGTAGACAAACAACCAAACTCCACCTCACCAAGAGGGAGCAAACCAACAATCTCAACCTCTATCAAAGAGGGAGCAACCCAACAAATCAAGGGTTTACAACTTGGTGGTATCTTTCAACCACAAACAATCTCTTTTTCCACAAAACAAAGATCCTAATAGAATAGGATAAAAGATAAGCTCAAGTGTGGAAAACAAGTGTTTTGATCAAAGAAATTCTCTTGGGAAAACACCAAATAGATATAGAAATATTAGACCAAAACTAATTCCCAAAACCTAATTTCTTTGAAATAAAACAAAACACTTTAAAAACAAATAGATGAATCTTTTTGGCACTTAAACTCTTTTGAAAACTTATTTTAAACACCAAGAAAGGAGAGAAATTTTAGCTCTTGAAAACTTGGCCAAAATCCCAAAGAAATGGGGTTTATATAGGCCCAAACAGAAAACTAGCCGTTGGCTGTTTTTGTCAGCCAGAACCGCTGGCGGTCGACCGCCCGTCGACCGCCAACGGTCATAAATATGACCGTTGGAGGAACCCGGTCGACCGCCCAAAAACAGAGAGCAAAGCTTTCTGGCCGGTCGACCGGTCGGTCGACCGTGCCCTGTGCCTGGCCAACGTGCACAAGTCTGTGCACGTCGGTCGACCGACCAGTCGACCAACTCTGGAGTCGGTCGACCGGGCCGGTCGACCGCCAGAGCCTGGCAGGCAGCAATTTGGGTCAGAAAAACTTGTTAAAAAATATTCTAATAAATCCCATAAATCTTCTAAAAATCCATAAAATAGTTTTGTCATTTTACATGGATATACAAACTTGTGATAAATATTTCAAGACAAATATCAAATATTTTGAACCTTTTTTGTGTCTTGCAAATATTATCAAAAACCAAAAACTGTATTTTACCAAACTTGAATTTTTCAATAGGAAATCTGATTTTTCCTGAAACTCATGAATAGGTATATCAAAATAAGTTTGTCTAAGATATGAAGCATATATGTATATCGGACACATCTAATATACATAAAAATCATTTAAACTTGTTTTGATCAATCTATTCATGAAAACCAATTCCAAAACATAAAACTTGTATGTGTTGTGAACTTGAGCATTATCAACTATCTAATCTTTACACATGGATCTAAAACACACTAAACTATGGATACCTAAGTCTTCTTGACGATCTTCAATCTTCAAGTCGACTCGATCCAAACCGTGATCCACGAGCGAGACTCCAACGAGCGCAAAGTATGATCTTGTTGCTCGGGCTCTGGAATCACCATGTGAAAGGCTTCAAAACTCCTTTATTGAAGCAATCACCAACTAATATCTTGGTAAAAGATCTGAAACTAAAATTACAAGATTATTAGTAAACATAACTACATGAGTTAATCATCATCAAAACTAGAGTGGAAGGCCTCTGGCCAACAATTTCCCTATAAACAATGCTCTTTTCTCCTCCCCGATTACAGAGGCCCTAGGGGTCTATTTATAGTCTTCATGAGAGGAGGCCATCCCACTTCAGTCTCCGGATCAAACGCTGAAGTAACGGTCTAAAGATTACCGCGGGTCCGCGGCATATGTCGCGTTTCCGCAGCCGTTTCTTGGCCGCTACGCTAGCGAATTTTTATGCCTTTCTGTTGCATCTCGTATCTCCAATTGAATCTTGTAGAAACTGAGAATACGCTTTGGATCTGTTCAGACTTGGGCTTTTCTCTTGTGGGCTTCTAAATGTTTCTTTAATTCCTCAAAAATTACAATTGTTGGGCCTCCTTCTCCATTAAACATTGAACCTGAAAAAAGAGAGAAAAAAGCAGTAAAAATTAAATATTTATTCAGATAAAACATAGCATGGTGGTAGAAAATGATGCATAAATGACTCCAATCATGAACTCATCCTTCGGGTGCGAGATGAGCAAGTTACTTTTAAAGTTTTTGAAGCCATGCCATAATCATCGAATGTCGAGAAGTGCTTCAAAATTGATACCAAAGACAAGCCGGTAGTTGAGACATCAAAGGAGGAGCCTCAAAAGTTGCTTAGCAAAGAGTTCAATCAGCTCAAGTCCGCCAAGTCCAAGAACGGAAAAACTGAGAAGCAAAGTTTCTGCTTGAAAGTTGCACCTCAGAACCAAATATGACAGAAAGTCCAAAATATTGCAAAGAACTTATCGAAGCCAAAATCTTTCATACATGAGCCTCCATGAAGTCCAGAGAAAGTCAAGCTAAAGATTACAACTTAAAGCGCTTCTTGGGAGGCAACCCAAGTTTTCTAACCTCTATTTTTATATTTTTTTTATTTTAACTATTTTTTACTTTATTTTATTTTGATATGTATCAGGTACCCCAACCAGAATCGAATTCAAAATCAAATCTACAAGATGAACAAAAAAGATGATAGAAACAAGTGAGCCAAAACCTAAGACCAGCAGAGCTAAAAGTTCGGCTAAGCAGCCAAAAATTTTAGGATCCAGACTCTAAAATTTTCTCAGGTGATTCTTTCAAATTAATGAATGTTTATGATTTTCTATTTATTTTATGGACATAGGTAATTTCTGATAGACAATTTGTTCATGATTGTCTAAAATTTAAAAAGTAAATTGGTTTTTGAGTGTGGTATTTATGTGTGAATTGCATGTGTTATTGATTCATCTTACTTTGCATGCAGACATGCCAAGGTTTAGGTATGGGGAGAGGTCTAGGATTTTTATTTTTATTTTTATTTTACTTTTTCTTATTTTTAGGTTAGAATACTTTATCTATTTCTTTTCTTTTAGGATATTTTTCTTCTTGATTTTTTTTCTTTTACTAACTGAAAAAATTTAAAATATTACTAAGTTTATCTATTTTTAAGGGATTTAGTGACCATATAGTTTGAATTGGATAGGGATAGATTCCTTAATTCTTTGAGAAGAGATGAAAAATCTGAAAATTAAATGCCATCTAGAATTTATCAACGTGAATATACATCTTATCTATACTTACACATTAGTTTAAGTTTGGGGTGATGAAGATTACTTAATGCTTAAATTAAATCAATAAAAAAGAAAACTTACTTATTGATTAGCTTGGTATCTTGGTCTCAAGAAGCATTTGTATTTACGTGAAAGATAGTTAAGTTAAAAAGAAAAAGTTATATATATTAACAAGTCTAATGATTAATTAGTTATGTATCTTGGCCTCAAGAAGCCTCGAAATTTACACAAAAGAGAATTGGATGAGTTATATGTAAAAAAAAATACAAAGAAAGAAAGAAAGAAATGCTTAAAGGGTAACGAAGTGGTTATACTTCGAAACTTCTACATTGTAAAAAAAAAGTTTAAGTATGAAAATTTTGAATCAAACTCCCAAGTTAAGAGTTATCACATGTTCACAAAGATGCATAGGATCGATAAACTTAAGAAGGATGGTAATATATGCTAGAATTTGAAATCTCTGGAACAAGAAGATAGGATTTCTTGATAAGAGATTGAACTTGAAGAAGATTACTTATGAAAAACTTATGAAAACTATAACATATTTTCTATTTATGTTTATTGATTAAAAATATTTTTTTCTTTTTTCTTATTTTTCTCTTTCTTTATTTTCAGTTATTCTTATTTTTTTCCTTATTCCTTAAATCTCTTTATATTCTTTTCTTTGAATTTTGTGAATTTTGTGGATATATTCACTACAAAACCCTCACGACACTATGACAACCTAGAGATTTAACGGCTTCTTGCACATGCTAAATGCAATCATGATTCCTACGAAAGGGAGTTAGATTTTTATTTTTGATTTTAGAATTTTTTTAGTTTTTCTTGTTCTTTTTAGATTAGGTTTTTCTCGAGGACTAGCAAAAGTTAGGTATGGGAGTGTGATAATTGTGGTTATTATCTATATTTTGTACCACTTTTATATCTCTTTTGTTTCATATTTAATATTGTACATGTGTTTTTATTTATGTTAATATAGAAATTAGATCAAAGAGCTAAAGATAGAGAAAAAGTAAAAAATTGATGTTAAAGAGATGATTGCAGCAGTATATTTCAAGATACAAACGGTCAGAGAAAAATACTTACCTATAGAGACTGCACAATATATAGAAGCATCTAACAAAATTTGAAGTCAAATCTAGCAAAAAATTTGGTTGCACAGTCAAAATTTCAGCTGAGCAGTCGTCCACTGTTTAACATAGCAGAAATCTATTTCAGACTCGGATTCAGACTAAACACCTATTAGTATTTTGATCTAACTTTCTGTGTATGAATCAAATTCTGATGATTCAAGATGATACAGAAAAAGATTTAAAGAGTTACAATTCCTATACTGACAACTATTTTCAATTTAGTGGTTTGTCGAATTATATTCAGCAATCAACGTCAGCTGTCTGTAGATCAATTTAGTATTAAATTGCCACACCTAGTTTAAGTTGGATTAGAATTCCTAATGTGTTTCAAATTGTAATTGGCTCTGAGATCTGTATAAAGGGATTCAATCTCTTGTAACCTCATGAATCTCATCATGAAAAAAAATTTTATATTAGGATTTTAGATTTCAGTTTCTTGATTTTTGGATAATGATTGGTCGCTAATGTTGCATATTTAGTATCATATTTCCATACTTATTCTAGAATAAAACTTTGCATTATCTTAATTAATTGCTTAATTTATTTGCAGGCCCATTCTTTAAGGAGATGAAGAGAAATGAACCCAAAGCCCACCAAAATTCTGAATTAAATCAGAATTAATTCGCACTCAGTAAATCAGGGCAAAATCAAGAGGTTGAAGCTGCGTTTTCGCGGCAAGGTTGGGGAGTTAGGGGGAGTGTTTGCTCCCTCGATCTCCCCGGGATCCTGCTTGTTGGATTTTTGCCTATAAAAAGGCAGTCTTTGTGCTGAAAATGGGACGACCATGCAGAGATAGGATTTAGCCAAGTTTTCTATTTCTTAGTTTTAGGGTTTTCTTTTCTTTTTATGTAAATTGTATGTAAGCTTAGGTTAGATGAAGATTCATGTAGGTAAGAGAGAGGCTGATGTTGAGAGTGACACCGATGTACCCTCCTCCTTTCTTCCATTGTTTCTGCAAGTAATAAAGGTAAAAGCTTCTTTTTATGTTCGTATTTTCTTTTGTTTCCTTCTTCCTCTTTCTACTTTACCTCCTTTGTTTTTGATGAGTTTGCAAGTGAAGCCAGAAGCATAAGTATAACGATGTTGTGTGAGTGCCAACGATAGTTCATGAAGACGTTCTCCTCCTCAAGATCTGTATCACTTCATTCTTGCGCCGCTTGATGATATAATGTGAACGGGGACTGAGCTCGATCTTATGACCTATGCGTTGAACGCCTCCGAATGCAAGGTAGAACATGCAAAGGTTTTCAGGTAAGTCATCAATCAAACTAGGTAAGTATTTCTTCACTCTTCTTTCTTTCTTTTCTTTTATTTCTTTAGTATAGATCACCACCTCTTCCAAATCATTCTTTTTCGACTCATTTGTACATAGTCGCTTTCTTTCCCCTTTCTTTGTAAATAGTCATTCTCCATTTCTCTCCACCTTCTTCATCTCTCATTTTCTTTCTAACTTTAACATAACTTTCTTTTTCATTTTTCTTTCTTAAAAACAAAGAAGAACTCTCGTTTTGTTTTCATAAAGATTTCAATACAGAACCGTGAACGCTTCTATCGCAAAACCCTCCTTGTGGATCACGACCCGCATAGCCACTTACTATAGCGGTAAGAATTGAGCACTTGCACATCTTCATTCTAAATCTGAAATTCTTTATTTTGTGTGCAGGTTTGGCCTCAATCAGACAATAAATTCTGCATATTGAAGTTGAAGAAGAACAACGAGGAGGCGTCATCTAAAGTTCCTAAATTGACATTTTCTAATCTTTTTCTCCTTCTACTTGATTATTTGATGAAGTTCATATTGATTAGCTGTTTTGCATCTCTTCTAATATGAACTAATTCTCCATAGTTAGGGCATTGATGTAGGTTAAATATTATAACAGTATAATCTTGTTGCTTTGTACTATTATACTATTTTGTTTTTCAAGTTTAAATCTTTTGCATGTTAAGTTTTTATTTTCGAGTTTCTTATTAGTAATTGGTAGGCAATAATTATACGAATAGTTAGGTTTGAGACCGAAAGGAGATAACCTAGCATAGCATCATAGGAATAAAAATCACAACTTGGCACGTTAAGATGGAGAATTTGTGCAACCGTGTGAGAAAGATCCATCGTACTTAATGCTTCTTCTACATTGTAAATCTATTAGATTGAGAGATTGTAGGTTATTAGAAGATAGAATTAGTGTTACTTGAGAGAGAATACTAGTTAGATTAGGGACTTTCGATTGTTAATATAAATAGTAAGAATTCACAAGCACAAGCATAATTTTATATCTGATTATATTTGCTGAAATCAATTGCCAGAGCACTCTTCGCTTATAAAAACCAACTCTTTTAGTTTCTTGTTAGTAGTTTATTCTAGATTATCTTTTTAATCAATTGTTCAAATAAAACTAGGAAAAATTAGTTTGGTACTCAATAGATATCAATCCTCTGGGGATGATACTCTACTCACTATTTTATTAGTTGTAAATGATTGGTGCACTTGCCAATTCACACATCAGCTAGCATATTCCAAAGCCTCGACCTAGAAAGACTTGTCCAATTGTGCACTAGACAACAAAGTCCGAACCTTCTCAAGCAAAAACGGTTCATCTTCTTAGGCACCCCATGTTTGCCAATTTTGAAGTGCATACCAATCCCATTGTTCTGTTCAAATTGTAAGAATTGATCCTTGTACTTGATTATTCGCATTTATTACATATATCATGTCACATTTTCATATTTATCTTTAATTAAACTCTACTAATTAACCATTTTAATGTCTAGTGGTGTGCAAGTTGTAATAATGAAGAAAGAGGAGAAAAAGCCCAAAATTATCTAATTAAATCCGGATTTCTAGATAAGATTTTTCAAGTTCAAACAATCAACAGGGATATTCTGAAATCCCAACATCCAGAGAAATCTTATCAGGAGAAACGAAGATATCTCAACAGGGTAGATCGCGCACTCAAAATGCTGATCTAGCGGCCAGGATCAGGCCGCGAAAATGCAGCTTTGGCTGCATTTTCACGGCAAATCTGTGGCCGTGGGTCAGGTATTTTGCCTCTATCCTCCACCTTGCTTTGGCACTCTTCTCCTCCTATAAATACCCCACTAGAACAGAGCAGAGAACGTACATAAGAGAACTAGGTTTTAGGCTTTTCATTTTCAAGTTAGAATCTTATTTGTTAGTTAGTTGCTCCATTATAATCTTCTTTTACTTACTTTTCTTTTTGTTTTAATTTAGTCCAAAATGAGAGAGAGGAAATGAGAGTTGTAGTTGTAATTAAAGTGACATCAAGGAAATTCATCTTTTGCATATCCATTATCACGATCTTACTGATTTGTTGATGTTTGTTTTCTATTATTACTTTTTTATTATAATTTCACCATAAGTGGCTAAAATACTTTTTTCTGGGCTCACTAATCGATCTCTTCTATCTTTTTTCCGTTTATACAATTTTTATGAAAAGGAAGCCAATTGAATCATATGAATAGCTAAGTTCAAGCCTTGTATTTTACGAGTGTTCTTAAAGGTACATGAGGATGGGTGTTGGTTTTTAACTTTCATTTCAAAAACAATTTTTAAACTTGCTTTTTTTCCATACTTTACTTGCTTGTTCCGCTTGATGGTTTAACATTCAATTTAAGAATGGTTTTAAAAATAAATTGAATTTTCAAAATCTATCTCATTTGCTTCTTGAATTCTTTTAACTCAAGTTTTAACTTTTACCTTTGATCAAGTTGAGGCACTAAACTTTTAAGAGAAGAGTACGTAGTTGAGTAAAAGATTAGTGAGCCCGGATTTCTCCTCCTTCTAAAAAGACTCATTTTCTTCACTCGAGTTTTTATTTTCTAAACCCTAATTCATCTTTTCTTAAAACTCATTTTTCATTTTCTAAATTCTCAAAACCACTCTCCAACCAAACTGATTCTTTCTCTTTTCCTTTCTTTTAAAAAACAGAAATATTACTTGTTTTTGAAACAAAAAAATACTAAAAAGCTTGCATAGCACTCTCCTCGCGGACACTACTCGTTAGCCCCAGGCTACATGGTACACATAATCCAATCACCATACGACTTTTTGCTCTCACAACTTTATTTTACTTGATGTATTTGGAATTGCTTGATGCGAACCGAACAAATTTTTGGCGCTGTCACTGGGGAGGAAATGGTATAATTGTGATTTAACAAGTTTTGTTTCCTATTTCAATGTTCAGGAAAACATATGGAAAATTAAACACTGCAAAAGAAGCTTTGTTGATCTGTGCCTATGCTCAAGAAAGTAGAGAAACAGAACTCCCCAAGTTTGCGCGTTTTCTTTGCAATTGCCACAGAAACACGAAGATATAAAAGACTACTGACAAATTATTTTTTACAGTGCATATAGAATTGTAATTTAAAGCTTATATAATTTTTTGTTTTTCTGTTTGAATATCTTTGATCATTGTTTTAATTTCAGCATTAACCAGTTGTTTGAAGTGTCTAAAAAATGGTTAGACTTGCAGTCTAGGCATTTGTCTAATTTTGTTATAATTAATTACTATTGGAAAGTGCTAGAGCCAAGGTACTTATACATAGCATCTAGCTTAGGGAATATTCCTGGGTGATCTTTATTGCTTTGGGTGTTACTTTCCGTTATTTACTTGTACACCTTGCAAAAGAATAGATTAAGGGTAAAACCTAATACAGGATAAGGCAGGGGAGTCAATACCATTTCCTAACCCACAACCATCTCTATTGCACTCATAATCTAAGCTTAAAATTAAAATCTGAATAGACGTTAGCCCTAGGGACATCTCAGACTCACTAAGAAATTGACCTCAGGGGGGAAGTTGTTAAAGTTTGACTCTAGTCAAATCGGTGTCGAAAGTTTAGAATTAAGAGGCAAGATCCTTGAAAACTAGTGGTTTAGTATAATTAAGGCTCATTGTTCTGCACAGATACCTCCCACTGTTTTTTGCTCTTACCTGACTGATTAACTTGTGGTTAGGTTGTTGCAATATATCTCTCATGGACACTCAACCAGTTAGGAGTCATCTAGGTTTAAATCTACTTTAGAATATGCTTGGTAGATTTTTTTCTTTTTACTGATTGGTGATCTTATTTGTGGTATTAATTGTGCATGCAAGTATGGTCGAGAGACCCTATTACATTTAGGTTAACCAAAAGCAGTTCACCACCAAAATTAGATCTGGTTATGGCTCAACCATCATCTTTGCAGGATAGATTCTACCCTATTAGAACTTCCCTTCTATCTTGCATTTGGCTTTTTGAAGCTGGTGGCAACAACAACTTTAAACTCAAGCCTCAATACATCAACACTCTCCCTAAATTCATGGTTTAGAGTCTGAGGATGCATTCTTCATAAGAGAATTTAAGAAAGTACATCTTATGATAAGAATACCCTAGGTCGAAGATGATGCTGTTAGGTTATGTTTCATTCTTTTTTTTAAGGACCTAACCAAGAATGGATTTACAGTTTGGCAGTAGATTCTATAACATTGTGAGATGATTTCGTCAAGGCCTTCTCAAAAAATTCTACCCTATCCATAAAATCACCCTTATTAAGAAGAATATAATGCAGTTCAAGTTCAAGAACGACTGGAGTGAACCTTTTTGGAGGTACTTTGAACGTTTTAAAGATCTCCTTACCCAATGCTCTTATCGCAACATAGAGAAATGGCAGCAGTGCCAAATTCTCAATGATGATTTAGATTATTAAAAAAACTCTTTTAGAAATCATGGGCCAAGGGGATTCCTTCAAAGGATGAAAATCAAGGGTGAGAATTATTTGAGGATTCAGCGGAGAAGACCGTCCAATGGGAAACCACTCCCGACAAATCTAAGAATAGAAACTCCATCTCTTCAAAAAGAGGTCTTCATTCCATTGAGTAATCCATAGCTACAAAGGCTAAAATTGCTAGCCTAATAAGAAGACTGGAAGGTATAAAAACCAAGAAGCCGGCTCTAGTGAACCAAGTCAGCCTAACCCAAATCTCAACTTCGGGCTGCACATATTGTCAAGCCATGAACCACGTGTTCGAAGAGTGTCCCATTTTTCATGCCCAATAAATATTGCCCGAGCACATGAATGCGACCTACTCAAGGCCCCATAACAATCCCTACTCTCAAACTATAATTCTGGCTGGAGCAATCACCTGAATTTCTCATGGAGCCAAAAATAACTATGACCACTCGAGGTCAAACTTTTCCAATCATTTCCAACCTTCCAACTATCAATATTCTTCAACTAAGTTCCACACTCTTCATTTCAAATCCTACAGCTGAAAAGAAATTGACCGATTTGGAGAAGAGCATGGAAAATCTGATTAAGTCCCAAGCATCCTTCATGCAAAATACGGGACAACTGTTAAGCAACCACACTCAAGTCATATCTAGATTAATGGTTCAGATGAGTAAGCTAACTAGTTCACTAAGTGAAAAGCTCAAAAGGACTTTGCCTAGTTAGTCGTTGACAAACCCTAGAAACTCTAGTCAAGCCCATATGGTTCAAAATCAGTAGTTAAATCAATGTAATGTGGTTCATACATTGAAGTCGGGTAACTAAGTTGATAACCAAATGTCAATGCCATCAACTCCTATCCAGCACAATCCAACACAAGCATCCACTTATTCTAGTTCCACTCCCTCCAATTCTAACAAGTCTGAAAAAGACAAGTCAGCCGATCAGGTGCACAAGCCTATAGTTCTATTTCAAAATAGGATTAAGAATAATAAATAAACTGCACACATGGAGAAATACTTAAGATGTTTAATCAAGTAAAGATTAATGTGTGCCTTCTTGATGTTATCCAACAAGTCATATCCTGTGCCAAATTTCTTAAGGACATGTGTACCAAGAAGAGAAAAATTAATGTTCCTAAGAAAATCTTTCTAACCTCTAACATTAGTAAGCTATTGTCTAGCCCGATCCTTATCAAGTGCAAGATTCAGGTTATCCTACCATTGCTTGCACAATAGGACAGACAGAAATCCGTCGTACACTCCATGATTTGAGAGCTAGTATCAACTTGCTTCCCTTCTCAGTATATCAACAACTTGGGTTAGGTGAGCTTAGTCCAACCCGAGTTACCATCCAATTAATTGAACGGTTAGTAAAAGCTTCCAAAGGAAAATAACTGATGTCCTTATACGAGTTGGGGAGTTTGTCTACCTATAGATTTCATTATTCTTGAGACCCAACTAGTGTCAAATCCTAGGTCTCAAACTCCCATCATCTTAGGGCATCTATTTCTTGCTACTGTGAATGCTATCATCAATTTTAAGAACGGATCCATGAGGTTAACTTTTGGAGACATAACTAAACAAGTGAATGTCATCAACTTAGGAAAATAACCCAATGACATGGACTATCAAACCTTCGAGGCGAACCGCATTGAGAACCTAACAAGTGAGCACAATGAGAAATTAGAGCTAGAAGCTAAGTGTGAGTTCGAGTTGGAGTCTGAGAATTTCAACTTTGATCAGATTATTGAGTCTGCTATGAATTGGGTATCAAGCCCTATTTTACTAAATTCGGAGCCAACAGACTTGGCTCCTCCCTTCATTGAGTCTTTTCGCCTTTAGAATTGAAAGCATTACTGATCGGTCGCTAATATTGCACATTCATTATCATATTCTCATACTTATTATAAAATAAACTCTGCTTTTTCCTAATTATTGTTTAATTTATTTTGCAGGTCCATTCCTAAAGGTGAGGGAAGAGAAATGAGCCCAAAAGCCCATCAAATTCTGATTTAAATTAGAATTAATTCAAAGTCAGTAAATCAGGGCAGATCAGGTCGGTTCAGATCGGTTAAAAACCAGTTAGAACAAATCCCTACAAATCAATCGATTGAAGCCAAAGATCAAAGGCCATTTCGTCAAAATCTCGGACTTAAACTGTAAATCTAGCTGAAGATAAAAGCAAATCGCGAAGCCAGGGAATACCACCAACAGGGTGTGGCCACCTGGCCACACCCTGGATGCGAAAACGCAGCCAAAGTCGCATTTCTGTGGCTTTGTTAGGGATTTGGCCACGTTTTCGTGGCTTTGTTAGGGAGTTAGGGGGAGCGTTTGCTCCCCCTATCTTTGTACACTCTCCTACGTTGGGTTTTGCCTATAATACTGGGATTTTCAGAGACCAAAAAAAATGACCAAGCAGAGAGTAGAACTGAGGCTAATTTGTAGTTCGTAACTTAGGTTTTTGTTTTTCTTTTTATGTAATTTTTAGTTTTCATTTATGTAATTCAGAGGAGATCAAACTTTCATAGGAGAATAAGAATGATGCTTGTGCTGAGAGTGACACCGGTGTAAGTTGTTCTTCCTTTCTCTTATTGTTATGAAATTGAATCTATAGTTACATTTTTATGCACTTTGTTTTTGTATTCTTCTTCTTCTTTTCTACTTCACTCATTCTTGTGCCAACTGTTATCCAAGTGAGTCTTATAGCATCGAAAGAGCCTCTCCTTTGCGAGTGCCACCGATAGCTCATGACGATAGATTTTAGTCTCAAGTCTATATCATTTCATGCTTATTTTGTCTTGATGATGTAATGTGGAAGAGACGAGAATCAACTCTTATGGGCTATGCGCTGATTGCCTCCACTTCAAGGTAATATCGTCGTAAAAGATTCAAGTAAGCTTTTGATCAAAGGAGGTAAGTAATTATTTTTTATTTCTTTCTTTTAACTTTTAGTGTAAATTATCACACCACAATCTTCCAAATCTATTTCACTCTTTTTCAGTATTTTTTGTACATATCACTTCTATTTTTCCCACCTTCTCAGTCTACCACTTTCTCCCTGACTCACTTTAACCTAAATTTTCTCTTTTTCTTTACAAGAACTAAAAGAAGAATTTTAACCATCCTTTGTATCTTAAAAGAAAACTTACTAAAAAAAAGCTTCCATCGCTAGTCCCTCTTTGTAGATCACGACCCGCATAGCCACTTGCTATTGCGGTAGAATTGAGCAACTTGTACTTCTATTTGTATCTCTGAAATTCTGTAATTTTGTGCAGGTCCAACCTCAATCAAATTTTGGCGTCGTTGCCGGAGAGGGACGGTAAGTTATTCTCTTTTTTGATTTACATTTTTGGTTTAACTTTTTTCTTTGTTTTTGGTGTACAGATTTAACAATAAGGATTTTTTTGCTGCAGTGGACATATAAGTGGCCCTGAACTCTACTCAAGAAAGCAGAGCCCAGAAGCCCTCAGATTTGCTACATTCTTGTGGCAATCTGTGAACTACTAACCATATTTTCTGCAGGTTGGCTGAATTTCATAGTTTAATATCTGTAGCATTTATCTCCTTGTTTGACTCACTATATATATATTTCTAACACAACAGTAAAAAGTTAATTGTAAATGTTAAAAATGATTTAGACTTTGCATTTAGGCACGTGTCTATTTCATTACATTTTCTATTTACTGTTGAAGAGTGCTAAAGCCAAGGTACGTGTGCATAGCATTTAGTATAAGGTTCATTCTTGTATGACATATTGCTTGAGTGTTACTTTTTTCTATATACTTGTACACTGCACTAAATTGATTTAAGGGCTTGTCCTATAAACAAATAAAGTGGGGAAGTCATTACCCTCCCTTAGCCCACAAATAATCTCCTCACTCACTAACCCAAGCCTAATTAAAACTGAGTAGACGTTGGCTCTAGGGACATCTCGGACTCAAATAGGAGACTGACCTAAGGGGGAAGTTGATTTGAATCCGACTCTTGCCAAATCGGTGGCTAAGGTTGGGGATTAAGGGGCGAAACCCCGAAGGCCGGTAGTTTGGCTTAATTAGGCCCGTCGCTTCTTCACAGATAACTCCCACCAATCTTGCCCCATCTGGCTGATTAACTTGTGGTCAGATTTGGCAATATACCCCAGTGGACAGTCTAACCTATTAGGAGTCGTCTAGGTCTAAGGTTTACCCTAACTTAGGTTAGATTTTTTTCTTTTTATTTGTTTGTTTTTTTTCTTTGTTTGTGTTTTATTGTGTGATATGACTTATTACAACAATTTTTCAATTTTAATGGTAATCCATATTACACACCAACCTCTTTTTCGGATATTACCAACCCAGCATATCATAACTTTAACCAACCTAGTGTGCCGGATTGGTCTTATCCGAATCAATATAATCCATGCCCCCAATCTTATAACCATAATTTCTAAAATAATTTCAACTCTTCACAGAGTCAATAGGGATTCACCTCCCCCGAGTCCAATTTTCAACCAACTTGTCCTCCTTATCCACCTTGTCCACATATTTTCAAGATTCATACTCAGTTCCACCAGTTCAAAATAGAAAACCTTCAATCTTGGAAATGAGTATGCGTGAGTTCAAGCAGCAATCACAAAATCTGACGGACTCACAATTTAATCACAAATTCCAAAACAATACTTCATCTTTTCAAGTCCAATGCAACAAAATGATGAACCTATCAACTATGAGAAGATGCTTGAAGCCATGACTCACGCTCAAATCGCTCGTAATCGTGACATAGATATGATAGTCCAAACTCTCCGTTCTCACCGTTTGACCATTTATGATGTCGCTAACCATTCTGTTAGAGCTGAAGAATCATGTTGTTTTGGAAAACAAGATTCCATTTAAGTGCAACCATTTGAACTTACCCAAACTCTAAATTTTGAAAATGACATTGACAGTTTTGCAAGTTATCCCTTTCATAAAATTGAACTTGATAATGAATATGATCCTGAACCTCAACTCGGTGATTCAATTCTACTTCCTGATTCAATAATGACTCCGGTGTCTTCATTTGATTTCAATCTTTTTCCCGAGTCAACATTGGATCCTGTGCCAATTCATCATGAAATTGAATCACCGATCTTTTATGATCATCATATTGAACTTGACCAATTTCATACTTTTGAAAGTCCCATTGACAAATTGACAAGTTCTCATTTTTATGAAATTGAACTCAATGAGAAATGTGACCTAGATTCTCAAATTTGTGATCCAGTTCAAATTCCTGAATCAATATTGACTCCTATTTTGTTACCCGACTTGGGTAATATTTTAGAATCAGTTTTGATTCCCACACCTGTCATTCTTGAACTTGAATCAATAATATTAAGTCACATTCCATTGTGGGAAAATGAATATGGACTTGAGTTTCAACTTCTTGATTTGGACCCGCTTCCTGAACCAATTTCGACTCTTGAACCTTTACTTGACATAAGTCATTTTCCTAAGTCGGTATTAGTTCCCACACTTCCTAAGTCCAAGTCAATCATTCCATCTTTTCACACTCCATTTTGGGACAAGGCGTTTGACAAAATTGACTACGAAATTCATTATGAAATTTGAAATTTAGATGGGGTTAAATTTTTAATAAAAACCGTTTATATCTACATCATTTTAGTGGGTTATATTAGAGAGATTTCTGGTGGGTTCCTCCGAACTCCACGAAAATTCAATTGGGCCGCATCTCGTGGACCAATCAGAGCACCAACGGAACCACCACCTTAAGATAATATTTTCCTTTCCTTTCTTCTTTTTCATGCATCTAGCATTAATTCATACATTGAGGACAATACATGAGATAGGTGGGGGGAGGGTCTAACATAACTTAGGTTTTCCTTTTTATTAAAAAAAAAAGAAAAAATTTAACATTTTCTTTATTTTTAAAAAATTTTGAAAATAGAAACAATATTTTGACATATTTTTTTGTAAAAAATTAAGTCAATTTTAAGGAATAGGAAAATCAAAATTAGGATTTCTTATACTTGGTAAAAATAAGATTATTTGTTTGATATTTAGGTTAGGAAGATAATTTGTTAAAGTAATTTAGTCTTGATCTTTACTTTAATGAAATATGCACACTTCATACACTTACACGCTTAGGGTTCTAAAACAAAGATTCTTATGCATTAAAATTAAAAATTAAAAATAAGAAAAAAGAAAAAAATATATCTATGAAAGATGAACCAATCTAATTATTAATTAGCTAGGTGCTTTGGCCTAAGCATGCCGTGGTATTTATGCGAAAGATGATTAGATAAATTTGAGAAACAAATATATATATATAAATTCTCTGATTAAGCTGGGTATTTGTGCCTAATAAGCATAAGTATTCACGCCTAAAAGCGGTTCATATAATAAAATCCTTAGTTTTGAGGCCTTGTTTGCTCAAGTCCTTAAGTCCTTGAGGTGATTCTCACCCGGTGCCCTAAGACCGTTTGGTTTGGGAGTCACCGATTAGAGGCTCGTTACATGGGTAGATTAGAAAGCCTAATAGAACTAAAGAACAATACCACAAAAAAATAATAAATAAATAAGGCATAAGCGTTAGAGTTAAAGAACCCTTAGTCAAAATTTCACGGTCACAAAAGTCTATATGACTTAGGGTAAAGTAATAGACTAGATGAGAAGTACAATTTGACTCCTTACTTTAATTGATAACAAATTTTTGAATAGAGACTAAGTTTAGGAAAGAAAAATTCGGTTTTCCTATAAACTTATAGATTACTTAAATCTTACAATAATATTTCAAATATTTTTCTCTTTCAAAATGCTTTTCAAAAATACTAACTCTTTATTTCTCTTTCTTTATGGATTTTGTGGGTGCAATCTACTGAAAACCCTCACGAGACAAAACTCGTCCTCTAGGGATAACCTAGAGGTTTAACGGCTTGTTGCACAGGCTCAGTGCAATCGCATTACCTGCGAAAGTGATCTAATAATTTTTTGTTTAGTTGTTTTGCTCGAGGACGAGCAAAAGATAGGTATGGGGTGTAATCGGTCGCTAATATTTCACATTCATTATCATATTCTCATACTTATTATAAAATAAACTCTGCTTTTTCCTAATTATTGTTTAATTTATTTTACAGGCCTATTCCTAAAGGAGAGGGAAAAGAAATGAGCCCAAAAGCCCATCAAATTCTAATTTAAATCAGAATTAATTCAAAGTCAGTAAATCAGGGCAGATCAGGTCCGTTCAGATCGGTTAAAAATCAGTTAGAACAAACCTACAAAACAATCAGTTGAAGCCAAAGATCAAAGGCCATTTCGTCAAAATTTCAGATTTAAACTGCAAATCTAGCTGAAGATAAAAGCAAATCGCGAAGCCAGGGAGTACCACCAAAAGGGTATGGCCACCTGGCCACACCCTGGCCGAGGAAACGCGGCCGAAGCTGCGTTTTCGCGGCTTTGTTAGGAAGTTAGGGGGAGCGTTTGCTCCCCCTATCTTTGTACACTCTCCTACATTGGGTTTTAGCCTATAAATACTGGGATTTTCAGAGACAAAAAAAATAACCAAGCAGAGAGTAGAACTGAGGCTAATTTGTAGTTTGTAACTTAAGTTTTTATTTTTCTTTTTATGTAATTTTTAGTTTTCATTTATGTAATTCAGAGGAGAACAGACTTTCATAGGAGAATAAGAATGAAGCTTGTGCTGAGAGTGACACCAGTGTAAGTTGTTCTTCCTTTCTCTTATTATTTGAAATCGAATCTATAGTTACCTTTTTATGTACTTTATTTTTGTGTTCTTCTTCTTCTTCTTTTCTACTTCACTCATTCTTGTACCAACTGCTATCCAAGCAAGTCTTATAGTATCGAAAGAGCCTTGCCTTTGTGAGTGCCACTGATAGCTCAAGATAATGGATTTTAGTCTCAAGTCTGTACCATTTCATGCTTGTTTTGTCTTGATGATGTAATATGGAAGAAACGAGAATCAACTCTTATGGGCTATGCGCTGATTGCCTCCACTTCAAGGTAACATCATCACAAAAGATTCAAGGAAAGCTTTGTGTCAAAGGAGGTAAGTAATTATTTTTTATTTCTTTCTTTTAACTTTTAGTGTAAATTATCACACCACAATCTTCCAAATCTATTTCACTCTTTTTCAGTATTTTTTTTACATATTACTTCTATTTTCTCCACCTTCCCATTCTACCACTTTCTCCCTGACTCACTTGAACCTAATTTTTCTCTTTTTCTTTACAAGAAATAAAAGAAGAATTTTAACCATCCTTTGTATCTTAAAAGAAAACTTCTAAAAAAAAAGCTTCCATCGCTAGTCTCTCCTTGTGGATCATGACCCGCATAGCCACTTGCTATTGCGGTAGAATTGAGCACCTTGCACTTTTATTTTATATCTCTGAAATTCTGTATTTTTGTGCAGGTCCAACCTCAATCAATTACCCAAATGATTGGTCACTAATATTGCACATTTATTATCATATTCTCCTACTTATTATAGAATAAACTCTGCATTTTTCTAATTAAATGTTTAATTTATTTGCAGGCCCATTCCTAAAGAAGAGTGAAGAGAAATGAGCCTAAAAGCCCATCAAATTCTGAATTAAATTAGAATTAATTCGAACTCAGTAAATCAGGACAGATCAGGTCGGTTCAGATCGATTAAAAATCAGTTAGAACAAATCCCTACAAATCGATCAGTTGAAGCCAAAGATCAAAGGCCATTTCGTCAAAATTTCGGACATAAACTGCAAATCCAGATAAAGATAAATACAAATCGAGAAACCGGAGAGCACCACGAACAGGGTGTGGCCACCTGGCCACACCCTGGCCGCGAAAACGCGACCAAAGCCGCGTTTTCGCGGCTTTGTTGGTGAGTTAGGGGGAGCGTTTGCTCCCCTATCTTCATACGCTCCTATAGGTTGGGTTTTGCCTATAAATATTAGGATTTTTAGAGCCTCCAGAGGACGATAATGCAAAGATAGGATTTAGTCCATTTTCTATTTTTTAGTTTAGGTTTTTGTTTTTCTTTTCATGTAATTTTTAGTTTTAATTTATGTAAATCAGAGGAGATCAGAGTTTCATAGGAGAACGAGAACGAAGCTTGTGCTGAGAGTGACACCGGTGTAAGATTTTCTTCTTTTCTCTTATTGTTATGAAATCGAATCTGTAGTTTCCTTTTGAAAAAAAAAAGTAAGTAATTTTTAGTTTCTTTTCTTTTCTTTTATTTTAGAACACCTACAACACCCTCTTCTTTCCATTTTCAATTTCTTTGTAAATAATCATTTTCTATTTTTCTCCACCTTCTCATTTTACCACTTTCTTCCTCACTTAACTTTAACCTAATTTTTCTCTTTTTCTTTTAAAGAACTAAAGAAGAACTTTAGCCAAACTTTGTATCTTAAAAGAAGACTTACTAAAAAGCTTCCATCGCTAGTCCCTCCTTGTGGATCACGACCCGCATAGCCACTTGCTATTGCGGTAGAATTGAGCACATGCACTCTTCATTCTTAGTTCTGAAATTCTGTATTTTTGTGCAGGTTCAAGCTCAATCAAATTTTGGCGCCGTTGTCGGGGAGGGACGGTAAGTTACTCTCTTTAAAAGTTCACATTTTTGATTAACTTTCTTCTTTGTTTTTTGTACAGATTTAACAAGGAATTCTTGCTGCAGTGGACACATAAGTGGCCTTGGACTCTGCTTAAGAAAGCAGAGCCAAGAAGCCCTCAGATTTGCTACATTCCAGTGGCAAAACTGAGTGAACTACTAACCTGTATTTTTGCAGGTTGGCTGAATTAAAAATCTGAATTTCTGTAGCATTTATCTCCTTGTTTGACTCACTGTATATATATTTCTAACACAATAGTAAAAAGTTGATTGTAAATGCTAAAAAATAATTTAGACTTTGCATTTAGGCACGCGTCTATTTTATTACATTTTTCATTACTGTTGAATAGTGTTGGAACAAAGGTACGTGTGCATAGCATCTAGTATAAGAACACTTTTGGATTGTTTACATTGCTTAAGTGTTGCTTTTCTTATACACTGCACTAAATCAATCTTAAGGGCTTGTCCTATAAATAAGATAAGGTGGGGAAGTCATTACCCTCCCTTAGCCCACAAACAATATCCTCACTCACTAACCCAAGCCTAACTAAAAATGAGCAGACGTTGGCCCTAGGGACATCTCGGACTAAATTAGGAGATTATCCTAAGGGAGAAAGGTGTTGGAATTTGACTCCTGCCAAATCAGTGTCTAGGAAGGGATTAAGGACCGGAAGCCCGAAGGTTGGTGGTTACTTAATTAAGGAACGTCTTTGACGGATAACCTCCCACCAATCTTGCCCTGACCTGGCTGATTAGCTTGTGGTCAAAGTCTGCATTATACCTCCCGTGGACAGGCTAACCAGTTAGGAGTCGTCTAGGTCATAGGTCTACCCTAACTTAGTTTAGAATTTTTTTCTTTTTATTTGTTTGCTTATTTGTTTGTTTTTTTTCCTTTGTTTGTATTTTATTATGTGACATGGCTTATAATAACAATTTTTTCAATTTTAATAGTAATCCATATTACACACCAACCTCTTTTTCGGATATTACTAACCCAGCATATCATAACTTTAACCAACCTAGTGTGCCGGATTCGTCTTATCCGAATCAATATAACCAATGCCCCCAATCTTATGACCATAATTTCTAGAATAATTTCAACTCTTCACAGATTCAATGGGGATTCACCTCCCCCGACTCTAATTTTCAATCAACTTGTCCTCCTTATCCACCTTGTCCACAATATTTCCAAGATTCATACTCAGCTCCACAAGTCCAAAATAGAAAACCATCAATTTTGGAAATGAGTATGCGTGAGTCCAAACAACAATCACAAAATTTGACGGACTCATAATTTTACCACCAATTCCAAAATAACACTTCATCTTTTCAATCACAATAATACGATGAACTAATCAACTATGAAAAGATGCTTGAAGCCATGACTCAGGCTCAAAACGCTCGTAATCGTGACATAGATATGATGGTCCAAACTCTACGTTCTCACCGTTTGACCAGTTCTGATGTCTCTAACCATTCTGTTAGAGCCGAAGAGTCATGTTGTTTTGGAAATCAAGGTTCCATTTCAGAACAATCATTTGAACTTGCCCAAACTCTAAATTTTGAAAATGATATTGACAGTTTGGCAAGTTATTCCTTTCCTGAAATAGAACTTGAGAATGAATATGATCCTGAACCTCAACTTAGTGATTCAATTCTACTTCCTGATTCAATAATGACTCCGGTATCTTCACCTGATTTCAATTTTTTTTCCGAGTCAACATTGGATCCTGTGCCAATTCATCAAGAAATTGAATCACCCATCTTTGATGATCATCATATTGAACTTGACCAATTTTATACTTTTGAAAGTCCTATTGACAAATTGGCAAGTTCTCATTTTTACGAAATTGAACTCAATGAGAAATGTGACCTAGATTCTCAAATTTGTGATCCAGTTCAAATTTCTGAATCAATATTGACTCCTGTTTTGTTACCCGACTTGAGTAATATTTTAGAGTCAGTTTTGATTCCCACACCTGTCATTCTTGAACTTGAATCACCAATATTAAGTCACATTTCATTGTGGGAAACTGAATGTGGACTTGAGTTTCAACTTCTTGATTTGGACCCACTTTCTGAGCCAATCTCGACTCCTGAACCTTTACTTGACTTAAGTCACTTTCCTGAGTCGGTATTAGTTCAGTACTTCCTGAGTCCAAGTCAATCATTCTATCTTTTTACACTCCATTTTGGGACAAGGCGGTTGACAAATTTGACTCCGAAATTAATTATGGAATTTGGAAATTAGATGGGGTTAAATTTTTAATAAAAATCCTTCATGGATACATCATTTTAATGAGTTATATTAGAGAGATTTTTGGTGGGTTCCTCCGAACTCCATGCAAAGTCGATTGGGCCGCATTTCGTGGACCAATCAGACCATCACCAGAACCACCACCTTAAGGTAGTATTTTCCTTCCCTATCTTCTTTTACATGCTTTCATGCATTAATTCATACATTGAGGACAATGCATGAGATAGGTGTGGGGGAGGGTCTAACATAACTTAGGTTTTTCTTTTTTTTAAAAAAATTTCTTTACTTTTAAGAACTTTTTAAAAATAGAAACAATATTTTGACACATTTTTTGTAAGAAATTAAGTTAATTTTAAGGAATAGGAAAATTAAAATTAGGATTTCTTAAATTTGGTCAAAATAAGATTATTTGTTTGATTTTTAGGGTTAGGAAGATAATTTGTCAAAGTAATTTAGTCTTGATCTTTACCAATTTAGTCTTGATCTTTACCTTAATGAAATATGCATACTTCATACACTTACACACTTAGGGTTCAAAAATAAAGATTCTTATGCCTTATAAATAAAAAAGAAAAAAAAGAAAAAAAATATCTATGAAAGATGAACAAATCTAATTTTTGATTAGCTAGGTACTTTGGCCTAAGCAAGCCTTAGTATTTATGCGAAAGATGATTAGATAAGTTTGAGAAAAATATATATATATATAAAAATCCTCTGATTAAGCTGGGTATTTGTGCCTAATAAAGCATAAGTATTCACGCCTAAAAGGGGTTCTTATAATAAAATCCTTAGTTTTGTGGTCTTTTTTGCTCAAGTCCTTAAGTCCTTGGGGTGTTTTCTCACCCGGTGCCCTAAGACCGTTTGGTTTGGGAGTCATCAATTAAAGGCTCGTTACATGGGCAGATTAGAAAGCCTAATAGAACTAAGGAATAATACCACAAAAAATATATAAAATAAATAAGGCATAAGAGTTAGAGTTAATGAACCCTTAGTCAAAATTTTCACGGTCACAAGGTGAATATGACTAAGGATAAAGTAATAGACTAAATGAGAAGTACAATTTGACTCCTTACTTTGATTGATAACAAATTTTTAAATAGAGACTAAGTTTAGGAATGAAAAATTCAGTTTTCCTATAACTTATAGATTACTTAAATCTTACAATTATATTTCAAATATTTTTCTCTTTCAAAATGCTTTTCGAAAATACTAACTCTTTGTTTCTCTTTTCTTTATGGATTTTGTGGGTGTAATCCACTAAAAACCCTCACGAGACAAAACTCGTCCTCTAGGGGAAACCTAGAGGTTTAACAGCTTGTTACACATGCTCAGTGTAATCGAGTGACCTGCGAAAGTGGTCTAATAATCCTTAGTATAGTTTAGTTGTTTTGCTCGAGGACGAACAAAAGATAGGTATGGGGGTGTGATTGGTCACTAATATTGCACATTTATTATCATATTCTCCTACTTATTATAGAATAAACTCTGCATTTTTCTAATTAAATGTTTAATTTATTTGCATGCCCATTCCTAAAGAAGAGTGAAGAGAAATGAGCCCAAAAGCCCATCAAATTCTAAATTAAATCAGAATTAATTCGAACTCAGTAAATCAGGACAGATCAGGTCGGTTCAGATCGGTTGAAAACCAGTTAGAACAAATCCCTACAAATCGATCGGTTGAAGCCAAGGATCAAAGGCCATTTCGTCAAAATTCCGGACATAAACTGCAAATCCAGATAAAGATAAATACAAATCGAGAAACCGGGGAGCACCACCAACAGGGTGTGGCCACCAGGGTGGCCGCGTTTCCGCAGCTTTGTTGGTGAGTTAGGGGAGCGTTTGCGCCCCCTATCTTAATACGCTCCTATAGGTTGGGTTTTACCTATAAATACTGGGATTTTCAGAGCCTCCAGAAGACGATCATGCAGAGATAGGATTTAGTCCATTTTTCCATTTTTTTAGTTTAGGTTTTTGTTTTTCTTTTCATGTAATTTTTAGTTTTAATTTATGTAAATCAGAGGAGATCAGAGTTTCATAGGAGAACGAGAACGAAGCTTGTGCTGAGAGTGACACCGGTGTAAGATTTCCTTCTTTTCTCTTATTGTTATGAAATCGAATCTGTAGTTTCTTTTTGAAAGAAAAAAGTAAGTAATTTTTAGTTTCTTTTCTTTTCTTTTAATCTAGAACACCAACAACACCCACTTCTTTCCATTTTCAATTTCTTGTAAATAATCATTTTCTATTTTTCTCTACCTTCTCATTCTACCACTTTCTTCCTCACTTAACTTTAACCTAATTTTCTCTTTTTCATTTAAAGAACTAAAGAAAAACTTTAACCAAACTTTGTATCTTAAAAGAAGACTTAATAAAAAGCTTCCATCGCTAGTCCCTCCTTGTGGATTACGACCCGCATAGCCACTTCCTATTGCGGTAGAATTGAGCACATGCACTCTTCATTCTTAGTTCTGAAATTCTGTATTTTTGTGCAGGTTCAAACTCAGTCACCAAACATCTTAAGTACGTCAACCTAGGTGAACAAGAGACCATTCCAGTTATCATCGTGTCTCATCTGATTGCAGGGCAAGAAGAAAGCCTTTCGTCAGTTCTTAAGAAACATAGGAAGTCGTTGGTTGGACCATGACAAACATCAAGGGATTAAGTTCAGGTATAGTTCAACATCATATTCATCTAAATGAAGAGGCGACGTCAAAGTGGGATCCGCAACATAAGTTAAACCCCATAATGCAAGAGGTTGTTCGTGCCAAAATATTTTATCTTTTAGATAATGAGATAATTAATTCCATTTCTGATAGCCAATGGTCAGCCCTATCCACGCGTTCCGAAGAAGTCCAGTTTCATCGTGGTAGAGAATGAGAATAAAGAGTTAGTACAAATATGACTCCCTACCAAGATTTGAGTTTGCATTGACTACAGAAAGTTGAATACTACCACTCGTAAGGACCACGTTCCTCTTTCATTTATCGATCAAATGCTTGAACTACTAGCGGGCCATGAGTATTATTGTTTTTTGAAAGGTTAATTGGGTTATAATAAGATTTTTATAGCTCTAGAGGACCAAGAGAAGACAATGTTTACCTATCCATTTGGGACCTTTGCTTATCGCCGAATGCCTTTCGGCTTGTGCAATGCCTCTGCAGTGTTTCAACATTGCATGTTGAGTCTATTCTCCAATATGGTAGAATGATTCCTTAAAATCTTTATGGATAATTTATTCATTTATGGAGAATCATTTGATTAATATCTTCGCCATTTAAAACTCGTCCTCCAACGATGTGCTGAAAAGAGTTTGACACTAAATTAGGAAAAATGCCATTATGATAAAATATGAAATTGTCTTGGGATATAAAATCTCAAGAAAAGGGATTGAAATGGATAAAGCAAAGATAGATGCCATATCTAAGATTACTATGCCTAAATGTGTAAAGAATAGTCGATCTTTTTAGGACATGTCGATTTTTATCGTAGGTTCATTAAGGACTTTAGCAATCTAAACCCTTGACTAACCTCTTAGCTAAGGATGTGTCCTTCACTTTTGATATTAGATATCTTATTGCTTGGGAGAAGCTTAAGAAAGAACTCATTTCTGCATTGGATTAGTTAAAGCCATTCGAGATCATGTGCGATGCTTCAGATTTTGCCATTGGCGTTGTCTTAGAACAACATATTGATAATAAGTAGCACATGATCAATTACTCAAGGACTCTAAATGATGCTCGACTTAACTACACTACAACTAAGAAAGAATTCTTGACTATGGTGTTTGCCTTAGAAAAATTCTGACCATATCTACTTGGGTCAAAAACCACCATATTCGTCGATCATTCTGCGTTTAGATACCTTATGCTTAAGAAGGATGTCAGCGCTCAACTCATTTATTGGATCCTCCTTCAAGAATTTGATTTCAAGATTTTAGACCAAAAGGGTGTGAAAATGTTGTTGCCGATCATCTCTCGCATATCCCCAGCTCTCCTTGCAATGAATTGCCAATAAATCACAACTTTTCTGATGAATAACTCCTAGTTGCCTTTAGGGAATCGTGATTTGCAGACATAGTCTATTACTTAGTCACAAACCAAAAACCATCTCATTAGACTAAAAAAGATGTCTACCGATTCTTATCTCAAGTCTGGAATTTCTTTTGAGATGAACCATGTCTTGTATTATTCTGATCAAATAATTAGAAGATGTATTCCCAAAGAGGAAGTCAAGAGTGTTTTTTTTTTCTATCATGAGCTTGCATACGGTGGACATTTTGATTCCCGCAAGACTGCTAAAAAGTGTTACAAAGTGGCTTCTATTTGCCCACTTTGTTCAAAGATGCCTTTGAATTCCTCAAGACGCGCCCAAGATTCAAATGATAGGTAGGATCTCGAGACGTAACATGATGCCCCTCAATCCAATTCTAGAAATAGAACTTTTTAATGTTTGGGGCATTAACATTATGGGTCTTTTTTCTAATTCATTTGGGAGCCAATACATATTGGTTGTTGTGGACTATATGTCCAAGTGGGTTGAAGTCATTCCTAGCAAGACAAACGACAACAAGGTTGTTGTCAAATTCTTGAAAGAGACCATTTTCTCATACTTTGGAACCCCTCATGTCATAATCAGCGATAATGGCACTCATTTCTGCAATATATCTTTTGAAGCTCTTATGCGAAAATATGCCATAACACACAAGTTATCTACACCTTATTATCCTCAAACAAGTGGGCAGGTAGAGATTTCCAATAGATAAATCAAACTTATCTTGAAAAAGACTGAGTCAAAATCGGAAAAATTGGTCTACCAAACTGATAGATGCCTTATGGGCCTACATGGCCGCTTTCAAAATGATTTTAGAGATGTCATTTTATATGTTAGTCTTTGGAAAGGCTTATCACCTACTTGTTGAGCTTGAGCACCAGGCTTTCTGGGCAATCAACAATTAAACTTTGATCTAAACAATGCCGGTGAACCTCAAAAATTTCAAATTTTGAACTTGAGGAATTGAGAAACAAAGCCTATGAAAATGTATAGATAACAAAAAATAGGGTTAAGATCTTTCATGATAAATGTATCATAAGGAAAAATTTTGCCCCCTGACAAACAGTTTTACTTTATAACTCTAAGCTTCATCTTTTTTTAGGAAAGTTAAAATCGAGATGGATAGGGCCATTCAAGGTGAGAATCGTGTTTCCACATGGTGCAGTAGAGATCTGCGACCTTAAGAATGGTAACAAATTCAAGGTTAATGGTCAACGCCTTAGACTGTTGTTGAAATTAGTACCAATAAATGAGACGGCGATGGGTATGTTTGACCTAATATATCGGTAACATAACCTCTTTTATATTTTTATTTCATGCCTATACATTTTATTCATACATTGGGGATAATGCATGAGATAGATGTGGGAGAGGAGCACTAATATTTAACATAAAAAAACTTTTTAAGTGAGAAACAATGTTTTGATCTATTTTTGTAAAATTTAAGATAATATTAAAGATTAGGGGAATCATAATTAGGATTTCTTTCATAATTAGGATTTCTTAATACTTGATCGAAAGAAGATTATTTGTTTGATTTCAAGGTTTAGAAAGAAAAATTAAAAAAGAAATTTGGTCTTTTTTTTACCTTGATGAAATATGCACTTTATACACTCACATTTAGGATTCAAAATAAAGACTCCTGTGTCTTATATAAAAAATATATATAATAATAATATATATATATATCAATAATTCTCTAATTAAGTTGGATAGTTGTGCTTCATAAAGCATGAGTATTCACGGCTAAAAGTGGTTCATATCACTAACAAAATGCTAGTTTTGCGGCCTTATTTGCTTAAGTCCTTAAGTCCAAGGGTTTTTTCTCACCTGATGCCCTAAGAGCATCCAATTTGGGAGTCACCGGCTAAAGGCTTATTACATGGGTGAATTAGAAAGCCTAATAAAACTAAGAGATAAATATCGCAATAATCAAAACAATAAGGCATAAAAGTTTTAGTTGAAGAATCTCGAGCAAAATTTGATAATCACAAGGTGCATATGATTTAGGGTAAAATAATAGAATAAGTGAGAAATACAATTTTAGTCATTACCTTTAATGATTACAAGATTTTGAATAGAGACTAAGTTTAGGAATGTTAATTTTGTGAACTTATGACTTATAGGTTACTTTTTTTTGTAAAAGTTTGCATACATTCTTCTCTCTTTAGAAAGGATTTTTTTTTCAAAAACACTAACACTTTATTTTTTTTATTTTATGGACTTTGAGGGTGTAATTCACTGAAAACCCTCAGGAGATTATAACTCCTCCTCTAGGAGAAACCTAGAGATTTAAAGACTTACTGCACATGCTCAGTGCAATCGCGTAACCTGCGAAAATGACTCAATAATCTCTTAAATGTTTTGATTTTTGCTTTAAGACGAGCAAAAAATAGGTGTGGGGGTGTGATTATTCACATTTATTGCATATTTCATGTCATATTTTCATATTTATCTTTAATTAAATTCTGCTATTAAGCCATTTTAATGTCCAGTGATGTGCATGTTGTAATAATGAAGAAAGAGGAGAAAAAGGCCAAAAATATCCAATTAAATCTGAATTTCTAGATAAGATTTTTCAAGTCCAAGCAATCAATGGGGATATTCAAAATCCCAATATCCAGAGAAAATCTTATCTGAAGAAATGGAGATATCTCAACAGGGGAGATTGCGCGCTCAAAACATTGATCCAGCCGCTAGGATTAGGCTGCAGAAATGCGGCATTGGTCGCATTTTACACGAAAAATCCCTGGCTGTTAGGTTAGGGATTTTACCGCTATCCCCCACCTCGCTTCGGCACTCTTCTCCTCCTATAAATACCCTACCAGAGCAAAGCAGAGAATATACAGAAGAGAACTATGTTTTTGGCTTTTCATTTTCAAGTTAGGATCTTATTCGTTAGCTAGTTGCTTCATTGTAATCTTCTTTTATTTACTTTTCTTTTTGTTCTACTTTATTCCAGAAAAGTGAGAGAGAGGAAACGAGAGTTGTAATTGTAATTAAAGTGACATCAAGAAAATTCATCTCTTGTAAATTCATCGTCTCGATCTTACTGATATGTTAATGTTTGTTTTCTATTATTTTTTTTTTTGTTCAAATTTCACCATGAGTCGCTAAAACACTTTTTTCTGGTCTTACTAATCGATCTCTTCTATCCCTTTTCCTCTTGATCGGTTTTATGAAAAGAAACCCAAATGAACCATATGAATAGCTAAGTTCAAGCCTTGCATTTTGCGAATGTTCTTGAACGCACATGAGGATGGGTGTTGGTTTTTAACTTTCATTTCAAAAACAATTTTTAAACTTGCTTTTATTCCATGCTTGCTTGTTCCGCTTGATAGTTTAACATTCAGTTTAAGAATGATTTTCAAACGAAATTGAATTTTTCAAAATCTATCTCATTTGCTTTACTTGAATGCTTTTTAACTTCAAGTCTTAACTTTTGCCTATGATCAAGTTGAGGTACTAAACTTTCAAGAGAAGAGTATGTAGTTGAGTAAAAGATTAGTGAGCCTGGATTTCTGCTCCTTCTAAAAAGACTCATTTTCCTTCACTCGAGTTTTCATTTTCTAAATCCTAATTCATCTTTTCTTAAAACTTTCTTTTTCATTTTCTAAATTTTCTTTTCCATTTTCTAAATTCTCAAAATCACTTTCTAACCAAATTGATTCTCTCTCTCTTCGTTTCTTTTAAAAAATGAAAATAATACTTATTTTTTAAACAAAAAATAACTAAAAGCTTGCATCGCATCTCTCCTCGTGGATATGACTAGTTAGCTCTATGATTGAGGCCGAACCTACACAGAAAATAGAAGTTTAGAATTAAGAATAAAGAGTACTAGGTTGCTAAATGCTATCGCTTTAGCAAGTGACTGTGTGGGTCGTGATCCACAAGGAGGGACTACAATAGAAGCTTTTAGTAAGTCTTTCTAAATTACTAGATTAGTTAAAAGTATTTCTTCTAAATTTTAAAAGATAAGAAAAGTAAAAGTGTTTGAAGAGGAGGAGAAAAAGAAGATAGGATAATGTTCGTGTTTTGATTGAGAAAAGAAAGACTAAGTTAAAAGAAAAGGAAATAAAGAAAGAAGAAAGAGTTAGTTTTAAGAAGTGTTTCTAAACTGGGAAAAAGAAAGTAAAAACCTAAAGAATACTTACCTCCTTAAAGCTTGCTTTACCTCTGATCTGTATCGACAACTTACCTTGGCTTGAAGATGATCGAAGCATGTTATATAGGATTTTATCCATCCCTAATCGATCTTTGAAACTAAAGTGCAAGAGAAAATAAAAGCAGAAAAAATATTAACTATTTAGAAATGATGTTCATCACCATAAGCCATCAGTGGCACTTGCAAGGGCAAGGCATAATCGAGACTACCAGATTCATTTAGATTACAATCAAGTAAGGAAGGTAAATAAGAAAAAGAATAAAAAGTAAACTTTTGATTAAATAGAAAAATAATGAAAGAAAGGATAGAAAATTACAATGGTGTCACTCTCAATATAACTCTCTCTTTTTAACATGAATTCAAGTCCTAGTTTACAAAAAAAACTGAAAAATTAAATTAAAAAGAGAAACAGAAATCTCAATTAAACTAAAAAAAATCTTAACTCTAACTCTCTGCTGGAGTAATGCCCTTCTGCCTTCAGAGTTGCAAATATTTATAGGAGAATATGGATAAGAGAGATCATACAAGGATAGGGAATCAAACGCTCCCCTAATTTCGACAGAAGTGCCGCAGATCCATGGCTTTTGTCTCGGATCCGTGGCCAGGATTTGGCCGAAAGGCCAGATCCAAGGGCCATGGATTTTCGGCCAGATCCAAGGGCCGTGGATTTGTTGTTTTCCGATACCTCTTTTTATCCACTTGACTTTTCAGTTATTCCTCTGAATTTTTGATATCCCTGTTGATCTTCAGCTAACCAATTGGATCTTCAAAAATCCAATTTTAACCAATTTTCATCTGATATTATCTTCTTTTATTTACTCCAGTCTTTAGATAGAATTGCTTTTGAAACTCTAAATTTGAGTAGATTTTCGTTGATTTGCTTGAGCTAGAAAATTCTATTTTTAAAACTCAAAATTTAATTGGATAAACTATCCATTTCTCCTCTTTCTCCATTACTTACCCTGCACATAATTAGACATTAAAATAAATTAAATAGCAGAGTTTTATTACAGAATAAATGAGGAAATGTGACACTAAATATGTAATGCACGTGTATAATCACCCTAGGCTACACGGTACACTTAATCCAATCACCACATAACTTTTTGCTCTCATATCTTTATTTTACTTGGTGTATTTGGAATTTCTCAATGCGAACTGAACAGTACTCCCCAACATTAGCAATTTGGAGACCCTGATCTTCCTACCAGTTTGTTTCTCCATCATATTCTTTCACTTCACCAATATATCTAAGACTTCAAATCTTTGTTTCATAGGAAATATCTAGTATCGCCTAGATGCATCAGCAATAAATAAGATAAAGTACAGATGGTCTCCTAGTGATGCAATCTTGGTAGGACCCCAAATATTAATGTGAACATAATTAAGAAGACCTTCCGAGCAGTGAGTTGAGGTGCCAAATTTCACCTTCGTCTTCTTGTCCAGAACACCTTGTCTACTAATTTTCAATTTACAGATAGATACACCTTCTAATAATCCTTGCTTATTAAAACCTTCCAAGGAGTTCAAACCAACTTATTCGAACCTCATCTGTCATAACTTGATAGAGTCATCTTCTAAATATTCTTAAGCTGCTAAATTTTCAGTAACTGCACTACCCTTCAAGTAGTACAAGTTGTTGCATCGAATGCCCTTCAGACTACCAATGAGCTACTGGACATCTTAAGAATGTCTTCTCCAAGAGTCTCTCTTAGGCCCTGTGCCTCCAAAGCTCCAACCGAAAAAAAAATTCTTCTGCAACTAAAGTACGTACTATTGGCCCAAAGGCCTATCACTGTAGTTTTGATGATGATTAACTCATATAGTTATAATACTAATGATCTTGTGTTTATTAGTTTCAAATATATAATTAAGATCTTAGTTGGTGCTTAGCTACAACAAAAGGTTCAAAGTCAAAGTTTTGAAGCTATCACATGTTGATTCAAGAGCTCAAGCATAAAGATTATATCACTCAAGAGGAGTCTATCTCTACAAGAATCAAGTTTAGATCAAGTCTACATAGAGAATAAGATCTTTAAGAAGAATTGAGTCTAGAGTTTGTAAGTTTAGATCATGTGTAAAGCATAGATTAGTTTTGATTGCTCAAACTCACACACACACAAAAATTTTGGTTTTCGATTTAACACATTTTTGATTTCATGAATGGAATTCATCAAAAATAAGTTTGCGTTGGTTTATATATGTATTGGATTTCATCCATATACATTGATACTTCAAATGTATAGAGAATAACATGTGTTTCTATCTCTGACTTTCAATAGCTCAAGAGTGTTGTCGATAGTCCCTGGGAAGGAGCTATCGACAGGGCTTTACAGAGTCTAAGGTTTTAGTGTTTCAGAGCTGACTGTCGACAGCCTACCTAGATTGTCGATGGCTGATACGTTCTGTATCAGTCAGCTGACGGTCCAATTAGACTGTCGATAGGCGAACTCTGCAACAGCTAAAAATTTAGTCGTTGCACACTGGACTATCGACAGCCTTATTGGATGTCGATATCCCTATGAACTGTTTGTGCCAGATTTCAAATAAAACAAGATTCCTCTATTCAAACTGTTTTGTCTTATTCCCAAATGGGTATATTCACTTTATTAAGATTTTAAAAGTTTTTAATGATTGGTTTACTCTCTATTCATTTCTACCCTCTTCCTATAAATAGGAGTCATTGAAAAGAGTTTTAGTCAAGAATTTTAAGGGTTTTTACAAAATATTTAAAAAGAAAATTTTGTATTTAATGTTTTGAAAAATCTTGAAAATAAGTTTTTGAGAAATTCAAGTTTCAAACTCCAAATCTCTATTTCTTCAAGAAAATTTTCCCAAGTGTTTTCTTAAGAGCTTCATTCAAAACTTCTAGTTTTCTCATAAGCTTGAACTATCATTTCCATCAATCCTTATATGATTTCTTGTGTTCTGTGAGATTTCTACTTTATGATCTTAGTAATTATCAAGAGTTGTATTCCTTAAATAGCTTTGTGCTACCCTCTTGTATAGATGTGTATTTGGCTTTATGCCTTGGCTTTGTACCCACCTCTTGTGTAGAGGTCCATTGGCCTTGTACCCACATCTTATATAGGAGTTGTTTCTTTTGTGGAGTTCCTTAATGAAGATAGTAGAAATCTTTCATGCAGTGAAGGCAAGGATGTAGAGCTTGGTCCTTGAATCTCGAAACATATCCTTGTATTTGTATTTGCTATCTCTCAGCATAACTCTACTTATTTATATCTTACATTGATATTATTGCTCATCTATATACGCTTGCTATTGTGCCTAAACTTGTATTGATCCAATAGAGCTATTGAAAGACCTCAGCTCATATAAAAGCGGAATCTTTGAGGAGAAATTTTAGAGTCCTTCACTGGAAATTCAGCTTCACTCTTTGAAAATCATTTGTGTTAGTGAAAGTTTTAAATTCCGCATTCGATTAGCACTTCACCTATTCACCTCGCTCTAGGTGAACTTTCAATTGGTATCAGAGCTAGTGCTCCTAATATTCGATTTTACCACCGACGAGTGATCCTTTGTTTGCTAATCATTATATTTATTTTGCACTTATGTCATATAATGATAAATCTAACATTAATTACTACCCAAATTTGATGGATTTAACTTTTTAATGTGGAAGGTTAAGATGACTGTTTTCTTAAAGTCCTTGGATAGTCATGTAGGCAAAGCTATAACCAAAACCTTTCTTTGTCTCAAGGGTGATGAGCACTCATGGTCCGAAATTACCGTTAAGAAATATGATGCAAACTCTAAGGATCCAAGAAAGTTTGGGTACCCAAATTCACACCCATTTTGTTTGATTAGGTGTGGGCTCTCACAAGACGTGAGAGACTTGGGGCCTTAGTGGTGGATACATATTGGACTTGATGGACAAATAAATGGATGCATTACTATCAAGGTGTTTAGGTGAGAGGACCACTTTGTTTTGAAAGAATAAAAATTAGTTCTATCAGTTTGGTAACTATCTCTATCATCCATATTATGTTTTTATATGCTTTAGATCGAACGATTTTTTAGCATATCTTTTTTGCATGTTTTGCTTAAATGTTTGAATGCAATTTTATTAGAACTTGTGATATACTTATATAGCTTTTGAGATACACTCATGATTTTATGCAAAATTAGATTCATATCCTTTGTGTACGCAATTCTTGTTTAGTTATGTGTATATCCTAGTTTTGATGATCCTTTCATTTATACATGATTTTTTGAATGCATTTTTGAAATCATTTTTTCCTTTTGGTGTTTTCAAACTATTTTTCAATCATTATTTTTGAAAATATCACCCTTAGTGGGAGGTTGGTTGGATGATCGTGTCTTGTATGCTTAAATGACTATATCTTTGATATGTGCATGTAGGTTGGTGATTTAAATAACTTGTTTACTCATTCTTGTTTATTCATATATATGCCTCATTATTTCAAATGGTATTAAATTTCTATTGGTATCATACATATATATATATGATTAATTGTGTATGTTTTAACAATGTTCATTCATATTTTTATAGTGTTGGCCCAAAAGCCCATCACTCTAGTTTTGATGATGATTAACTCATGTAGTTATAATACTAATGATCTTGTGTTTGTATAGTTTAAGATTTACTATTAAGATCCTAGTATGTGCTTAGCTTCAACAAAGGAGTTTTAGAGCTAACACATGTAGATTCAAGAGCTCACACGTCAAGATCGCATCTAGCACTCGAATGGAGTCAAGCTCTTTGGATCGTGTTTGAATCGAGTCGGCTTGGAGAAGGAGTTCTACAAGAAGACTTCAGTTTGTCTAGTTTTAATTTATGTTTAGATCTTGTGTAAGATAGACTGGTGTTGATATGCTCAAGTTCACACACACACACACACACACACACACACACACAAGTTCAATATGTTTGATTTTTAGTTTAATCGGTTTTGGATTTCAAGTTCACATATATATGGTTTTCATGAAAAGAAAGAATCAAAACAAGTTTACATGGTTTAATGTATATTGGATTTCATCTATATACATTTATGCTTCATATATTTAGAAAAATTTATCTTGATGATTCTATTTCATGTGTTTAGAGTTTTGTAATTAACAAAACTTATTTTGGATTTAATGTCAAAAACATAGATATATCTTTTATATGTGTATTGGATTCTATCCATACATTCTATGCTTCAAAAGTGCTTAAAATATCTTATTTTTATATTTATATAAGTTTGGAAAAAATCGGATTTACATTTCAAAGTTTGGTTTTCGGAAAATACCGATTTTGAGTTTAGGCTTAATTTTTATATCACAAAAATAGTTCAAATAGTTTGTAATATGTATTGATTTTTGGTTGTTCTTTAAATATTTATAAGAATGTATTTTTTGTGGAATTTATAAGAATTTATGGGATTTTATAGAAGTTAAAAAGATAATTTTTCAATCCCTAAAAAATTGTTTCTGAGCCTGCTGGCGATCGACCGACCGGTCGACCGGACCAGAGCTCGGTCGATCGGTCGGTTGACCAATGTGCAGAAGGACGTGCACAAGGCCAGTCTATAAGGTCGGTCGACTGGGCGGTCCACTAATTATAACTACTAAACTCTCGGGTAGTGTCGGTCGACCGGGCAGTCAACGGACAGGCTATGAGCCTTTAGGCTCGGTCGACTGGGCGATCGACCGGAAGGCAGTGTTTGCCATGGGCGGTCGATCGGGCGGTCGACCGGTGGCCCAATGGTTAGAAATATGACCGTTGGATGTGTTGGCCCAGAGGCCTTCCACTCTAGTTTTGATGATGATTAACTCATGTAGTTATGTTTACTAATAATCTTGTGATGTTTAGTTTCAGATCTCTAACTAAGATATTAGTAGGTGATTAGCTTCAACAAAGGTGTTTTAGAGCTTTTCACATGGTGATTCAAGAGCCCGAGCGTCAAGTACATATCTAGCACTCGTTAGAGTCAAGCTTGGTGGATCACGGTTTGGATCGAGTAGACTTGGAGTCAGCGCTCTACAAGAAGACCTCGGTACATAGTTTAGTTTTTATTTTGATCCATTTGTAAAGATTAGATAGTGTGATATGCTCAAGTTCACAACACACACACTTGTTTAAGTTTCATGTTTGGTTTTCGGTTTTTGGTTTAACCGATCTTGGTTTTCATGAATAGATAGTATCAAAACAAGTTTACATAGTTTTATGTATATTAGATATGTTCTATATACATGTATGCTTCAACTATTTAAACAAACTTAGTTTGATAGTCTATTTCATGAGGTTAGTGTTTTGGTATTTTAACAAAACTTATTTTGGATTTTAGGTCAAAAATAATGACATATATATCTTTCATGTACATTGGATTTTATCCATATACAACATGCTTCAAGTTGTTTAATATCATGTTTTTATATTTGGATGAGTTTTGGACAAAACGTAATTTCAATTCAAAAATCCAAGTTTTGGAAAATACGGATTTTGGTTTTCGGCAAAATTTTCATAACACAAAAAGAGTTCAAAATGTTTGTAACTTGGTTTGATTTTTACTCAAACAAGTTTGTATATCAAAGATAATACAAGAACTTATTTTTGTGAATTTTTAGAGATTTTATGGGATTTTATTTAAGATAAAAAGTCAACATTTCAATCCCTATATTAGTCCTGTCCTGGCTTCTGCCGGTCGATCGGGTCGGTCGACCGGGTCGGTCGACCGACGTGCACAGCCATGCACGCCAGCTCTGGCTGGAGGGCCGGTCGACCGACAGAGAGCTTCTGCTCTCTGGAAAGCCCGGGAGAGAGCTCTGCTCTCTGTTCCAGGTTGCGGTCGACCGAGCCGGTCAACCGAGGCTTTAACGGTCTGATTTTTGACCGTTGGCGGTCGACCGGGCCGGTCGACCGACAGCCGTCTGGGCTGAAAAACTGCCCCAACGGCTAGTTTCTTTTCTAGCCTATATATTTGGGTTTTGTGGGCTGTTTTGCAACAAGTTTTTAGAGAGAAAAATTCCTGATCTTCTTAAGTGTTTTAACACTTGTTTTTCAAAAGAGTTTTTGTGTTTTAAAAGGATCAATCTTCATTTGTTTTAAAAGTGTTTTTAATTCAAAGAAAATAGTCTTTTGGGAATTGATTTTGGTCTAAAAATTCTATATCTATTTGGTGTTTTTCCCAAGTGATTTTCTTTGATCAAAACACTTTGTTTTTCATACTTGAGCTATATCTTTCTATCCTATCTATAGGATCTTTATTTTGTAAGAAAATTTGGTTTGTGGTCTTTTGATCACTAAGTTATAAACCCTCCTACTTTGTGTTATCCCTCTTGTGTAGAGGTTGATTGTGGAGTGGTGGTTGGCTCCCTCTAGTGAGAGGTGGAGATTGAGTTTGTATCCCTCTTAGTGAAGAGGTGGATTGTGATTGTTTGGCTAAGTGCCTACCCCTCTTGTGTGAGGTGGTGTTTGTGTTGCCTCTAGTGAGAGGTTGTATTGGTTGAGAGAGGAGTTGTGTACTCCCAGTTGTAGTTGCTCCAAATCCTCAGTGGAGGTTCCCTGTGTGGGAGTCCTGTGTGGACAAGTTAGTGGATTGGATATCCTTCTGTGTGAAGGCAGGGACGTAGAGCAATGGCTCGAACCTCGAAACAAATCTCGTTGTTTGCGTTTGATCCATTGACTCTTAACTCTCTCTCTCTATTACTTTGTGCATTGCATCATATTGCCATATCATTTATATGCTTGTGTTGTATGTGTGTGCCTCACTTGTGTTTAACCACGAGAGCTTCATATAGCACCTCAACTCTTATTCAGAGGAATCAAGAGGAGTTAGTCCAGAGCCCTTCACCGAGAATTCGGCTACACTCGTTGGTTACACTAAGTGTGTTGCAATTTAGTTTTTAATTTCCGCATTTAGTTCATTAGATTAGCCGTACACCTATTCACTCCCCCTCTAGGTGTACCTACAATTGGTATCAGAGCCTACGCTCTTGATATTTGATTTAACCACTTAGGAGTGTGATCTTGGTTTTGCTAATCTAGTTTGCATCTGCACACTTATATTTGTTTACACACACTCATGGATTGCTTGACACCTCCCATGTTTGATGTCTCCAACATTGACATGTGAAAATTTAGGATGTCCATGTATCTAAAAACCCTAGGCTTGCATGTTTTCCTTGCCGCTACCAAGAAATCCTATCTTGGTAATAGCAAGCATATAGAGGACAATGCACAAGCCCTTGAGGTACTTAGAAGCACGCTTAATAAAGAATATCTGTGCTTAGTTTCTAACTGTGATTCCGCCTTTGCAGTGTGGAACACGTTGACCTCCTCCAAGCTTCAATTGCCAATCCAAACGGAGGATGAATCTAGTGGAGAATCCAAGCAACAATGCTACATGGTCCAATGGAATGACTCCCTTGAGGTATATTCAGAATCTCAATTAGATTGTGATGATGCTAGTTCTTCTTGTGATGATTATGTTGATCCAAATGCTTTGAATGAGGAACTATCTATTGTATGTGAAAAATTGTTAGAAAAATACAATCTTTTGAAAAAGAAGACTTTTGCTTTAAATAAAGAAAATGAAATTTTGTCTTCTAGACTTGACTTGGTTTTGCAAGAGAAAGTGGAGATTTCTAATAGGGATTCATTGAAATCTAGACTAGATCTTGCCCTAAGAGAAAATGAACTTTTGAAAAATAAAAATGATTGTGAAATAATTTTGAAGAAAAATGAAAACTTGTCTTCGAAAGTTGATTTTGTATTAAAAGAAAATGATTCTTTAAAAATGAAAATTGCTTCTATTTCAAAGGAATTGGATTTGATGTCTAAGAAAAATATTTCTTTGAAACATAATATGGATACACATGTTTGCCATGCTAGTGTAGCTTCACCTAGCTTACCTATTGCATGCACCTCTTCTTTTAGGATTGATAATGATATTTGTTTGTTAAAGAAGAGTGTGGATTGTTTGGGCTCCACTTTGAGCCATTGTGCCATGAACCACACACGTTTGAAATCGTTGTTTCGAAAGAAACAAGTTCCATCTTTGTATGCACATAAACCACGGCATACACATGCTTCACACGCTCATGTACACAACACGATGTATGCTCATGTGTACACTTGTACACATTGTGGACGTAAGGGCCACCTTACTAAATTTTGCTATGATAAGATACATGATGAAAATTTAGCAACTAAATTTGTTTGGGTTAGGAATGGAACTAACCCCCATGGACCCAAAAGAGTGTGGGTACCAAAGACCACCCCTATTGTATTTGATGTAGGTGTGGGCTCTCGCATGACGTGAGAGCGATGGTGCCTTGAGGTGGATGCGTTCCGAGCTTAAAAGAGGACTATTTGGATGCATCACTTTCAAGGGGAGTTTGGTGGAAGGACCACCTTATTTTCGGAGACATGGAGAGTTGCCCTCATGGTTTTGGTAACGATCCCTTACTCCTCATTTATGTTTGCATGCTTTTAGATCATTCAATTATAGCATGTCTTGTTTTATTGTTCATTATGCATATGTCATGTTTATTAGATTAGTGATATACATTATTAGTATTTGAGACACCCATGTTTAATATGGATTTATATCTTTGTGTTCTCACATTTGTTTTAACTAATGTGTATGTCCTAAATCTAATGCATATTGATATACATAATGATCATATGAGTTTTGTTTTGATTTCCATGCTTCATGTTTTGATTACTTGTTTAAATGTTAGTTTTCATTAAAACTAGGATATATATACTTGTACAACTAGTGAGCTACAAATAGACTATTAGATGTTTGTGCTTGAACGCTCATTTGTACTCATTAGATGTACTAGTATAATCTAGTTTTGATGATTCACACATTTGACTTGTATTCCCCATTTTACATGTTTTCATGTCTATATGTTTAACTTCATGTATATGTCTATTTTGTCTAAACTATTGATTATACATATACATCCTTGAGCCACTTGCCTTCATGCATATACTTTTGTGGACTCGTTTATATTTAGATATGTATGTATTCTTTAGTTTGTACAAGACATACATATACCTTGAAGGATTCTAGTTTTGATGATTTTCATGTTTTTAAGGAATTTCTTATTGAACTTGATTGTATAGTTTCATGATAATGTGTTTCACATAACACGTGTACACTCACCTCATTTGATGTTTTCTCATGATTTTGTTTTCATGAGTATGATATGGGCTATATAGATTTTGAGTGTTTAGTGATCATGTGATTTACATGTTTTTCATGAAATATATTTTTGTTTTATTCCTTACTTGAAGGATTTCGTACTAGTTTACAAGTTTTTCACATAACTAGTTGCGGTATTCTTCATATGGTAGAGTTTTTCAAACATACTATATTTTCAAACCTATTTTTGAAAACCCCTACCCATCTAAGGGCGGTTGGTTAGGTGACCATGCCTTGTATGCTTATTATTGAAAATCTTTTTTAAACATGTGCATGAAATAGGTGGTAGGGAATATGAGTTATACACTTGATTCTAATTATAGTTTCAATTGGTATCATTGGATCTTTTCAATTGGTATCAATATTGATATTCTTTTTGTATACTCATATATGTTTTTATATATGTATGCTTACACTTCAAATAGAATCAATTTCAATTAGTATCTAATTTTTACATACATATATATATGCTTTATTGTGCTTATTATATCTCTATATCCTTGAGCACAAATTTTAGTTATACTAAGCTTGAATTTTTTTAAAAAATGCTTATCGTATTTCAATTGATTAGTTTTCAATTGGTATCCTTATACAGGCTTATGCATCATTTTTTTTGGTATTTCATAAAGGGGGAGAAAATTCGTATTTTATCTTTCAATTGGTATTTTGTTTCCACTCGCATACTTTATGATAAAAAATGATTGAAAAATTAATATTGATTTTAATTTGGTATCATATGTTCAAAATGAAATATACTTACAATTGGTATCAAGATGTTTATTTGTTTACCTTCAATTGGTATCAAGAAAGAATTGGTAATCAAGATTATCTATATATCTTTCATTTTGGTATCAAAAAATTTTGATTGGTTTCTTTAAGATTTGTTTTCAATGCCTCATTTACTTTTAATTGGCATTTCTTAAAAAAATTTTGTTGATATGTTCACTTTCAATTGGTATCATGATGCACTACATTGATATATTTTTTAAATTGGTAGCATGTTTTTGTTTTGATTTCACTCCTTATTGATATTATTTTTGTTTAAGACAAAAGGGGGAGAACATTATTTTTATTGTTTTCTTTGACCCCTTTGTTGATGATTGACAAAAAGGGGGAGAAGTATTTGAGTTTATATGCATGATATTTATGTTATGCATGTTTTCATATTGATATCAAGAGATATTTATGTTTTATGTTTTGTTGATATTGGAATCAAGAGTGATGAATACTAGTATCTAGAAACATAGTTTTATTGGTTTTGTTTTTTATTGGTTCCAAGAGCATTATTTAAGAACTTGTTTATGAAAAAAGAAAAAGAAATAATTTATTTTGGTATCAAGAGCTTGTTTTATGCATGATGATGCTTTTCATGTTTGGTATCAAGAGCATGCTTTTATTTGGTATCAAAAGCATGTTCATTTCATTGTTTTATACATGTCTATGCATATTCAAGTTTAATATTCATTGCATATCTTTTTTTTTATTGCTATGCATGAGTTAAGGGGGAGCTTCTTTGAAGCTTAACTTTAATCCATGCATATATAACTCCATAGTTTTGTCATCATTAAAAAGGGGGAGATTGTTGGCCCAGAGGCCTTCCACTCTAGTTTTGATGATGATTAACTCATGTAGTTATGTTTACTAATAATCTTGTGATGTTTAGTTTCAGATCTCTAACTAAGATATTAGTAGGTGATTAGCTTCAACAAAGGTGTTTTGGAGCTTTTCACATGATGATTCAAGAGCCCGAGCGTCAAGTACATATCTAGCACTCGTTAGAGTCAAGCTTGGTGGATCACGGTTTGGATCGAGTCGACTTGGAGTCAGCGCTCTACAAGAAGACCTCGGTACATAGTTTAGTTTTTGTTTTGATCCATTTGTAAAGATTAGATAGTGTGATATGCTCTCACAACACACACTCTTGTTTAAGTTTCATGTTTGGTTTTCGGTTTTTGGTTTAATCGATCTTGGTTTTCATGTATAGATAGTATCAAAACAAGTTTACATAGTTTTATGTATATTAGATATGTTCTATATACATGTATGCTTCAATTATTTAAACAAACTTAGTTTGATAGTCTATTTCATGAGGTAGGTGTTTTGGTATTTTAACAAAACTTATTTTTAGATTTTAGGTCAAAAATAATGATATATATATCTTTCATGTATATTGGATTTTATCCATATACAACATGCTTCAAGTTGTTTAATATCATGTTTTTATATTTGGATGAGTTTTGGACAAAACGTAATTTCAATTCAAAAATCCAAGTTTTGGAAAATACGGATTTTGGTTTTCGGCAAAATTTCCATAACACAAAAAGAGTTCAAAATGTTTGTAACTTGGTTTGATTTTTACTCAAACAAGTTTGTAAAAGATAATACAAGAACTTATTTTGTGAATTTTTAGAGATTTTATGGGATTTTATTTAAGATAAAAAGTCAACATTTCAATCCCTATATTAGTCCTGTCCTGGCTTCTGCCAGTCGACCGGGTCGGTCGACCAAGGTAGGAGTCGGTCGACCGAGTCGGTCGACTGACGTGCACAGCCGTGCACGCCAGCTCTGGCTGGAGGGCCGGTCGACCGGGTCGGTCGACCGTCAGAGAGCTTCTGCTCTCTGGAAAGCCCCGGCCGACCGGGTCGGTCGACCGGGAGAGAGCTCTGCTCTCTGTTCCAGGTTGCGGTCGACCGACCCGGTCGACCGAGGCTCCAACGGTCGGATTTTTGACCGTTGGCGGTCGACCGGGCCGGTCGACCGACAGCCGTCTGGGCTGAAAAATTGCTCCAACGGCTAGTTTCTTTTCTAGCCTATATATTTGGGTTTTGTGGGCTGTTTTGTAACAAGTTTTTAGAGAGAAAAATTCCAGATCTTCTTAAGTGGTTTAACACTTGTTTTTCAAAAGAGTTTTGTGTTTTAAAAGGATCAATCTTCATTTGTTTTAAAAGTGTTTTTAATTCAAAGAAAATAGTCTTTTGGGAATTGATTTTTAGTCTAAAATTTCTATATCTATTTGGTGTTTTTCCCAAGTGATTTTCTTTGATCAAGACACTTTATTTTCCACACTTGAGCTATATCTTGCTATCCTATCTATAGGATCTTTATTTTGTGGGAAAATTTGGTTTGTGATCTTTTGATCACTAAGTTGTAAACCCTCCTACTTTGTGTTATCCCTCTTGTGCAGAGGTTGATTGTGGAGTGGTGGTTAGCTCCCTCTAGTGAGAGGTGGAGATTGAGTTTGTATCCCTCTTAGTGAAGAGGTGTGATTGTTTGGCTAAGTGCCTACCCCTCTTGTGTGAGGTAGTGTTTGAGTTGCCTCTAGTGAGAGGTTGTATTGGTTGAGAGAGGAGTTGTGTACTCGCGGTTATAGTTTTCCCAAATCCTCAGTGGAGGTTCCCTATGTGGGAGTCCTGTGTGGACAAGTTAGTGGATTGGATATCCTTCGGTGTGAAGGCGGGGACGTAGAGCAGTGGCTCGAACCTTGAAACAAATCTCGTTGTTTGCGTTTGATCCATTGACTCTTAACTCTCTCTATTACTTTGTGCATTGCATCATATTGCCATATCATTTATATGCTTGAGTTGTATGTGTGTGCCTCACTTGTGTTTAACCACGAGAGCTTCATATAGCGCCTCAACTCTTATTCAGAGGAATCAAGAGGAGTTAGTCCAGAGCCATTCACGGGAATTCGGCTACACTCGTTGGTTACACTAAGTGTGTTGCAATTTAGTTTTTAATTTCCGCATTTAGTTCATTAGATTAGTCGTACACCTATTCACCCCCCCTCTAGGTGTACCTACAGGATGGTCGACCGGCTGGTCGACCGGAAGGTCAAAACTGACCTTAAGGTCAAAACTGACCTTTTCTGGCTGCCAACAGCTATAATTTTGAGAGCCTATAAATAGGGCTTCTCTCAAGCTGTTTTTAACAAGATTTTTAGAGAGCTTTCTTTCCATCTCTTCAGTGTTTAGCAGCAAGTTTTAAAATAGTTTTTTGAGCCAAAAAGTTTTATTTTTTACTTGTTTTTAAAGTGTTGGAAAAATCAAAGAAAAGTGAGTCTTTGGGAAATTAGTTTTGATCTTTATTTTCAATCTATCTAGTATTTTTTCCAAGTATTTTTATTTATTATTTTCTTTTCAAAACACTTTATTTTCTCACTTGAGCTATAATATTTAATCCTATCTATAGGATCTTGTTTTTGTGAGAAAAATTGTTTGTGGGCTATTGTGATCACCAAGTGTTGTTTGTGATCTTTGGATCACCAAGTTTGTAATCTTTTCTTTGCTTTGGTTTTGTGCCTATCCCTCTTGTGAAGAGGTGATTGTGGTTGAACTTTGTCTTTGTGCCTATCTCTCTTGTGTTGAGGTGATTTTGTTTGAGTTTTGGCTTTGTGCCTATCTCTCTTGTGTAGAGGTGATTGTGGTTTGGCTTTGTGCCTATCCCTCTTGTGTAGAGGTGGTTGTATTTGAGAGAGGAGTGTATACTCCAAGTATAGAGTTGTAATTCCTTGGTGGAGGTCCCTTTGTGGAAGGTCCTATGTAGTCATAGTGGAAATCCTTCTATGTGAAGGCGGGGACGTAGAGCAGTGGCTTGAACCTCGAAACATATCTTGTTGTTTGTGTTTAATCCACTATCTCTTAACTCTTTCTCTCTTATATCTTGCATTGCTTTATATTTCACTTATCCATTTGCTGGATATAGTTTGTGTGTGTCCATACTTGTGTTGAACCAAGAGAGCTTCATATAGCACCTCAACTCTTAATCTAGAGGAATCTTGAGGAGAGTCCAGAGCCATTCATCGGGAATTCGGCAACACTCTTTGGTTACACATAGTGTGTTGCAATTGAGTTTTAATTTCGCATCATTTGTCTTTAGATTAGCTAGTACACCTGTTCACCCCCTCTAGGCGTATTTCATATAGCACAATTGATTTCATGCTAAGCTTATATTCATTTCAATTGGTATCTTATTCCCTACTTTTTGAGAAAAATATTCTAAAAGCTCAAATTTTTAATTGGTATCGTAAAAATGTTTAGAATTTCAAAATTAGTATCATGGGGTTTCACTTTCTATTTAATTGGTATCAAAATTGTTTTGAAAATTGGTTTCTATGTTGGTTTCAAAATTGTTTCCAATTTTCAATTAGTGTTTATTATTTTGATTTTTATACACGTGCACCATATATTTGTTTTTGATATGTTCTACCTATGTGCAAGGAGAGTTAACTAAATGTCTCCTCCATATGTAAATTTATGATGAGTGTATTATATAAAGAAGAGCTTGACAACTCTTCTCTATGTCATACACATGTATAGGGGGAGCTTAATATCTTCATCTATACATTTTATATTATGCAAATATAAGTTAGGGTTTAGTCATTTCTTCTCCATGTAATGCATGTATGCAGGGGAGCTAACTTAACGTCTCTCCTCTTCATGAATTTATATCGCACATACATTTATCGTATTTTTTTATCCTTTTGTTTATGAATTGACAAAAAGAAAGAGAGAAATTTAGAGTTTATATACACATGTGACTATATATTTTTGCATAAATATGTTTTATATTCATAATTTGTTTGGTATTTATGAGCTTGCTGATAGGTCACTGATATTGCATATTTATTGTCATATTTTCATAATTATTATTTAATAAACTCTGCTATCTAATTAACTTTTTGTCTAATTATTTGCAGGGCCTTTACCAAACGAGAAGGAAGAGAAAATAAGCCCAAAGCCCGTCTAAATTCCGATTTAATTCAGAATTAATTCATATTAAGGATCAGGAAAATTAGGACAAATCAGAGCAAATCAAAAAAGATAAAACCAGTTAAAAATTAGTTAAATCAGATCTTTACAAATCAAGTTGGTTAAAGCCGAAGATCAAAGGAGGTTTCATCAAATCCAGAAACCAAATCGTGAAACCAATTGGATAAACGGATGAAACATCAAACCAGGTACCTGCACCCCCCAGATCTGGCCATATGGCCACAAAAATGCCACAGAAATACCGCAAATGCCACGTTTCTGCCGCATTACAGTTGAGATATGGGGAGCATTTGCTCCACCTATCTTCAGACGCTTTCCCCCATTGTGTTTTCGCTATAAATACCTGCAAATTCTGAGGCCACAGAGAACGATTCAACAGAGAGTATAGGTTAGGCTATTCTATAGTCTATAACTTAGGATTTTTAGTTTTCTTTTATGTAATTTTATTTTATTTATGTAACTGAGAGAAGGGAAGAGTTTCATGGAGGAATGAGAGTGAAGCTTATACTGAGGGTGACACCGGTGTAAGTAAGTCTTATTTTCTTCTATTATTATTTGAATTGAATCAAAGTTTTCTTTTCTTCTTTAATCTTGTTTTTGTTTGCTTCCCTCTAAGTACTTGTAAATCCAAGCGATTCCTACAGCCTCGAAACTGCCTTGCCAATGCAAGTGTCATTGATGGTTCACGGTGATGGATAACTGTTTTTTAGTTAGTTTAGCTTGCCCTTTAATTCATAGTGTAGATCGAGAATGGGGAAGATCCTATAGGCCATACTCTACTCGTCTTCAAAGACAAGGTAAGTCATCATGACGGATTCAAGGTAAACAAGAGCTGAAAAGATAGGTAAACATTTTTTTCTTTATTCTCATTTCTAGGTTTAGAAAACGATTTCAAAAACCAACTCTCTTTGATTTACTCTTTCTATTTCTTTGTATAAATTTATTTTCCATTTTCTCCACCTTCTCAATCTACCACTTTCTTCTTAACTTAACATAGATTCTTTTTCTTTATAAGAACAAGAGAAGACTTTTAACCATCTTTAATGAGCTAAAAGAGAACTTACTAAAAGCTTTCATCACTAGTCCTTCTTTGTGGATCATAACCCGCATAGCCACTTGCTATCGCGGTAGTATTTAGAACTTGCACTTCTACTCTTAAAATCTAAACTATCACTTTTCTTGTGCAGGTTTAAACTCAATCACTTGCATTGAATATCTATATGTTTTATGTTATGCATGAGTTAAGAGGGAGCTTTTACAAAGCTTATCTTTAATCCACGCATATATAACTTCATGAGTTTTATCATCATCAAAAAAGAAGAGATTCTTCACCCAAGCCTATCACTCTAGTTTTGATGATGATTAACTCATGTAGTTATAGCACTAATGATCTTGTGTTTATTAGTTTTAGATATTTAATCAAGATCTTAGTTGGTGCTTAGATTCAAAAAAGGTTCAAAGTCAATGTTTGAAGCTATCACATGTTGATTCAAGAACTCAAGTATAAAGATCATATCGAGTACTCAAGAGGAGTCTAGCTCTACAAGAATCAAATTTGGATCAAGTCTACATAAAGAAGAAGATCTTTAAGAACACTTGAGTTTAGAATTTGTGAGTTTAGGTCTTGTAAAAAGGCCACTGATTTTGCATATATATTTGTCACATTCTCATATTTAATATCAAATAAACTTTGTTATTTAGTCTTTTTTTATTTCATAATGTGTAGGCCACAGCAAATCCAGCTAGACAAAAGGGGATAAAAACAAAAGATATAAAAATATCCCCCTGGATGTGGCGAAAATGCGGCCAACCATTTGGTTAGGACACGAGGAGCATTTTTCTCCCCTATCTTATCACACCCTCACCTCTCCATTTTACCTATAAATATTGCATTATTCAGAGGAAAAAGGGGATGATCAAGCAAAGAATAAAATAGATTTTTATATAGGTTTAACTTAGATTTTTCTTTCTCTTTTAAATGTAATTTTTATTTTTTTATGTTTGTACTGAGAGTGACACTGGTGTGAGTATTCTTTCTTTCTTTCATTGTTATTCAATTCAATCGAAGTTTCTTTTTCTACTCTTGTTTTTATTGCTTCTCTCTTATGTGATTGTGAATTCAAACGACTCCAATAGCTTCGAAGTTGCCTAGCCCTTGTAAGTGTCGTTGATGGCCTATGGTGATGAACAGTCATTTCTATGTTAGTATAGCTTGCACCTTCATTTCGTAGAATAAATCGAGAATGGGGAAGATCTCATCTGTCATGCTTCGCTCGCCTTCAAGCAAATGTATGTTGTTGACAAGGATTTCAGGTAAGTCATCAACTGGAAGAGGTAGGTAGGTTCTTTAGTTTTCTTTTTCTTTCTTTTAATCCTTAGTTTAGATCACGACCATCTCCTAACTCTTTTATTCACACCTTTTAATTTCTTTGTATAAATCCATTTTCTATTTTCTCCACCTTCTCAATCTATCACTTTCTTCTTACTTTAACTATAGCTTTTTTTCATTTTCTTTTAAAGAACAAAAAAAAGAACTTTAACCATGTTATGTAACTTAAAAGAGAACTTACAAAATGCTTCCAACGCTAGTCCCTTCTTGTGTATCACGACCCTCATAGCCACTTGATACAGCGGTAGTATTGAGTACTTGCACTTCTATTCTATATTCCTGAAATTCTGTATTTTCTATGCAGGTTTGAACTCAATCAAAATTTTAATGTCATTGCCGGGGAGAAACGGTAAGTAACTCTTTTTTATTTACTTTATTGATTAACTTTCTTCTCTATTCTTAGTGTACAGGTTTAACAACAAGAAAATTTTTACTACAGTGGACATATAAGTGGCCCTAGACTCTGCTTAAGAAAGCAGAGCACAGAAGCTCTTAGATTTGCTGCATTCTCGTGGCAATCTGAGTGAACTACTAACCTATATTTTTTACAGGTTAGCTGAATTGTAAAGTTTAAATATCTGTAGCTATTTATTTCCTTCTTTGACTCACTATACATACATTTTTAACTCAACAGGAAAAGGATGATTGTAAATGCTAAAAACGATTTAGACTTTGCATTTATGAACATGTCCATTTCGTTACATTTTCTATTTATTATTTAAGAGTGCCGGAGCCAAGATATGTGTGCATAGCAATTAGTATAAGGTACATTCTTGTATGAAATATTGATTGAGAATTAATTTTTCTTTATACATGTACACTGCACTAACCTGAATTAAGGGTTTGTCCTATAAATAAGATAAGGTAGGGAAGTCATTACCCTCCCTTAGCTCACAAGCAATCTCCTCACTCACTAACCCAAGCCTAACTAAAACTGAGTAGACGTTAACCCCAGGGACATCTTGGACTCAATAGGAGACTGACCTAAGTGGGAAGTTGATTAGAATTTGACTCTTGCCAAATCGGTGTCAAAAGTTAGGGATTGATGAGGCGAAATCTTGAAAAATAATGGTTTGGCATAATTAGGCTTGTTGCTTAGGCACGAATACCTCCCACTGATCTTGCCTCTACCTGACCGATTAACTTGTGGTCAGATTCGGCAATATACTCCCCGCGGACAGTCTAACCAGTTAAGAGTTGTCTAGGTCTAAGGTCTACCCTAACTTAGGATAGATTTTTTTTCCTATTTATTTGTTTGTTTATTTTGTTTTTTCTTTGTTTATTTTTGACATTTCTTGTGTGATATGACTTATAACAATAATTTTTTTAATTTTAATGGTATTCCATATTACACCTCGGCCTCTCTTTCGTATATTACCAACTCAGCATAGCATAATTTTAACCAACCAAGTGTGCCAGATTGGTCTTATCGAATCAATATATGCCGCACTCCCAATACTATGAACAAAACTGGAATAATCATCACTACTCTCCACAGAGTCAATGGGGATACAACTCCCCCGAGTCATATTATCAATCGCCATTCCAACATTCGGCCTATAATTTTTTAGTCATGATCAGCCAATAGAAGAAAAATCTGAGGCTATGAAAAGTATAAAAGTCATGATTAAGTCCCAAGAATAAAACCTGAAAATGATGGATTCACAATTCACACAAGAATCCTAAATCCAAGATCCTTACTCCATGTTCCAAGTCCCACAATAAGAAGAAGAACCTATGGACTCATATTGGAGTATGGAAAACCTGATTCAGTCCGAAAATAATTTTTTTCAATCTATCGATAGGCTAGAAGCACTAATGAGTCGTTATATCAACATAGTGAAAGATAGGAATGAGGAAACTCTACCTAACACATGTTCGACTATTCCTGGTTGTCCTAACCATATTGATAGGAACGAAGAATTATAGTATCTTGGAGACTTTGATCAAGACTCAATTTCATCACACAAATTTGAGCTTGACCAATTTCAAACCTTGAACAAATTAGCAAGTTTTTCATTCAATGAGATTGAACTTGAATGTGAATGTGACCCCGATCCTCAACCTTGTGATTCAGTTTCCATCTTCGAATCTATATTGATTTCGGTATCATTACCCATTTTGGACTAACTCCGGAGCCAACATTTATTTCCGTACCCATAGATCTAGAAATTGAATCACCAAATTTGGATAGTCAAATTCCATTGATGGGAGAAGAATGTGAATTTCAATTCTTTGATTTGGACACAACTCTTAAACCAAAACTGACTCTCGAATCTAAAGTTGATTTTCCTGAGTTAGTATTGGTTCTGAACCTCACTTTAGAATCCAAGTAAATTATTCCACCAAGTCACATTCTTTTGTTAGACATGGGTATTGACCATAATGGCTCAGTGATGATTTTTCAAGACTGATCATGTAAAAGATATAAGTTTCATGATAAGATCTTTCATGATCCTATTCATATTGAGGATTGTAATTATGTACATAGAAAATTGGTCAATAAAGGTGGGTTCCATGAACCACCACATTATCTTGATTGGATAGCAACGCCACCGGAACCACCACCTTAAAGTAATATTTTCCCTTTCATCTTTTTCATGCATCTATGCATTCATTCATACATTGAGGACAATTCATGAGATAGGTGTGCGGAAAGTTTCTAACATAACATAGGTTTTCTTTTTATTTAAAATAAAAAAATAATAGTTTTCTTTCTTTAAAAAAAATTTTTGAAAAGAGAGCAATATTTTGACATATTTTTTTGTAAGAAATTAAGTCAATTTTAAGGAATAGGAGAATCATAATTAAGATTTCTTATACTTGGTCAAAATAAGATTATTTGTTTGATTTCTAGAGTTAGGAAGAAATTTTGAAAAAATAATTTAGTCTTAATTTTTACCTTGATGAAATATGCATGTTTTATACATTTATATACTTAGGGCTCAAAAATAAAGATTCTTATGCCTTATATAAAAAAGAAATAAAGAATATATTTATTTATTTATTTATTTATATCAAAAATCCTCTAATTAAGCTGGATATTTGTGCCTCATAAAGCATAAGTATTCACACCTAAAAGTGGTCAATATAATAAATACTTAGTTTTGTGACCTTATTTGCTCGAGTTCTTAAGTCCTTGGGTGTTTCTCATCCAGTGTCCTGAGACCTGAAATACACCTAGAGGGGTGATGAATAGGTGTACTAGCTAATCTAATAAGAAATGATGCGGAATTAAAAACTCAATTGCAACACACTATGTGTAACCAATGAGTGTAGCCGAATTTCCTGTGAAGGGCTCTGGACTATCTCCTCGAGATTCTTCTAAATTAAGAGTTGAGATGTTATATGAAGCTCTCTTGGTTCAACACAAGTATGAGCACACACAAACTATATCTAGCATATGAATATGTGTAATATAAAGTAATGCAAGATATAAGAGAGATGAGTTAAGAGATAATGGATCAAATGCAAACAAGAAGATATGTTCCGAGGTTCGAGCCACTGCTCTACGTCCCGCCTTCACACAGAAGGATTTCCACTAAATGTCCACACAGGACCTTCCACGAAGGGACCTCCACCAAGGAATTACAACTCAACACTTGGAGTACACTACTCCACTCTCAAACACGATCACCTCTACACAAGAGGGATAGGCACAAAGCTAAAACATAGTCACCTCTACACAAGAGGGACAATGCACAAAGCCAAATCACTATCACCTCTACACAAGAGGGATTGGCACAAAGCCAAAACTCAAGCACAATCACCTCTATACAAGAGGGATAGCCACAAACCCAAAGTAAAGAAGAGATTACAATCTTGGTGATCACCATAGATCACAAACAACACTTAGTGATCACAAAGACCACAAATAATATTCCTCACAAAAACAGGATCCTATAGGTCGGATTATTAGCTCAAGTGTGAGAAAATAAAGAGTTTAGAAAAGAAAATAACAAAGAAAAAACACTTGGGAAAAATACAAGATAAATGTAAAAATAAAGATCAAAACCAATTTCCCAAAGACTCTCTTTTCTTTGATTTTTTTAACACTTTAAAATAAATAAAAATAAATCTTTTTGGCTCAAAAACTCTTTTAAAACTTACAACTAAACACTGAGAAAGATAGGAAGAATAGCTCTCAAAAACCTTGTTGAAAACAGCTTGAGAGAAGCCCTATTTATAGCCTCTCAAAAATATAGTCGTTGGCAGCCAGAAAGGGTCAATTTTGACCTTCCGATCGAACGGGCGGTCGACCGTCCAACAGTCATATTTCTGACCGTTGGAGCTCCAGTCAACCGCCCGGTCAACCGAGTCTAGCCTGTCGGTCGACTGCCCGGTCGACCGGCACTACCCGAGAGTTGGGTAGTTACAGTCGGTCGACCGACCTTCTAGGCTGGCCTTGTGCACTCCTCTTGCACATTAGTCGACCGATCCGATCGACCGACCTCTGGTCCGGTCGACCGCCAGCAGTCTCTAGCCGGGATTAAGGATTAGAAAAATTTGTCTTTTTAACTCCAATAAAATCCCATAAATCCTCATAAATTTCACAGAAATCAGTTCTTTATTAATATTTGAAGAACAAATATGTGTGACAAAAATCAACAAATATTGCAAACTATTTGAACTATTTTTGTGATATAGAAATTAGGCTTAAACACAAAATCGATATTTTCTGAAAACCCAAACTTTGAAATGAAAATCTGATTTTTCCCAAACTTGTATAAATACAAAAACATGATATTTAAAGACACTTGAAGCATATTATATATGAATAGAATCCAATACACATGTAAAATATATATCTATATTTTTGACATGAAATCCAAAATAGGTTTTATTATTTACAAAACTCTAAACACATAAAATAGAATCATCAAAATAAGTTTTTATAAATATATGAAGCATATATGTATATAGATGAAATCTAATATACATTAAACCATGTGAACTTATTTTGATTCTATCTATTCATGAAAACTATATATATGTATATTCAAAATCTAAAACCGGTTAAACCGAAAAACAAACATATTGAACTTGTGTGTGTTTGAACTTGAGCATATCAACACTAGTCTATCTTTACATAAAATCTAAACACAACTAAACTAAACACAAACCGAAGTCTTCTTGTAGAACTCCTTCTCCAAGCTGACTCGACCCAAACGCGATCCAAAGAGCTTGACTCCATCCGAGTGCTAGATGCGATCTTGACGCGCGAGCTCTTGAATCTACATGTGTTAGCTTCAAAACTTATTTGTTGAAGCTAAGCACCTACTAAGATCTTGATTAATAACTAAAACTATATAAGCACAAGATCATTAGTACTATAACTACATGAGTTAATCATCATCAAAACTAGAGCGATAGGCCTTTGGGCCAACAATCTCCCCCTTTTGGTGATGACAAAACTCATGAAGTTATATATGCATGGATTAAAGATAAGCTTCATTGAAGCTCCCCCTTAACTCATGCATAGGGATAAACAATTAGAAATTCAATGAAATGCATAAAGTAAACAAAACATATATGCATAAATACCAATATTAAGCATGCATATATAAACTTACTAAATTCTTCTCCCCCTTTTTGTCAATTCATCAACTAATGGGTGAGGACAATCAAACGATAAAGATATATATGCGATATACATTCATGAAGAGGAGAGACGATAAGTTAGCTCCCCCTGCATACATGTATTACATGGAGAAGGGATGACTAGACCCTAACCTACATAAAGCATAATATACAATGTATAAGCGGAGATGTTAAGCTCCCCCTACACACGTGTACTACATAATGAAGAGAGGTCAAGTTCTTCAATATGGAAAGTACACTCAATATGAATCTATATATAGAGAAGATGTTAGGCTCCCCTTACATATAGGCAATATATATAAAAAAATTTTGAAAACACTTTTAAAACAGATTTTTGAAAATGAATATGATACCAATGAAATCAAATAGTAGTTGATAAAAACAAATGTTGGTACCACTTGTAGAGAAAAAAATTTTAAGATACCAATAGTAGATTTTGATACTAATTGAAGGTGAAACATGAAGTACATTTTGATACCAAATAAATACCAATTGAAATCAATGCATAAGCTTGTAAAAATGCCAATTAACATTTAGAATAAAATCAAGATTAACATAAACTTAATCTGTGCTTTAAAAATGTAAAGACAAGCACAATCAAATCAATCAACTCATATATATGTATGTATGAAAATGGAAATACCAATTAAAATTGATACTAATTGAAATTTGAAGCATACATATATAAAAAACAAATATGAGTATACAAAAATGAAATAACATGAAGATCATGTGTATAACTCATACCTACCACCCCATTCATGCACAAGTTTAAGAGATATTCAATAAGGATATACAAGGCATGGTCACCCAACCATCCGCCCTTGGAAGGTAGGGGTTTTTAAAAATATGATTTGAAAATATTTTAACATATTTGAAAATCACTACCAATTGAAGAATAAAAAACTAGTTTAAAGATATTTTTGAAAACTAATATTAAATCCTTCAAGTAAGGAATAAACCATGAATATATCTATGAAAACATGAAAATCACACGGTCATCGACACTTAAATAGCAATAAAGCATATATATGCTTATGAAACTAAAAAATCATGAGTAAACACCAAACATAGAGTGTAAGTATCATGTAATCAACAAAATCATGGAAATAGGGCATTAAAGCTCATATGAAATTCCTTTTATCAAAAGCAAGAAATCATCAAAACTAAATACGCTTCAAGGTATATGTATGTTTTTGTTAAAACTAAAAGTATACATACATATTCCAAACATAAACGAGTCCATAATAAAAATTTTGCATGAAAAGCAAGTGACTCTAGGATAGACATGTATATCTAATAGTTTTAGACAAAATTAACATATACAAGAAGATAAACACATTTCTTGAAAACATGCATAAAATAGAAAAAACAAGTAAAGATTCAAGAATCATCAAAATAAAGTTATACATATACATGTAATGAGTACAAATGAGCAATGAAGTACAAACATATAATAATCAAGTGTAGCTCACTACTTGTATAAGTATAAACACAAGTTTTAATGAAAAACTCCATCTAAACATGTAATCAAAATATGAAGCATAAAAATATAAACAAATATGATCATTAGGTTAACTGCACGTGCTTTAAAGATAGGATATACACAATAGCTAAACTATAGTGAGAACACAAAAATAATAGTCCATATAAATATGGGTGTATCTCAAATACTACATATGTATATCACAAGTCTAATAAATATTGCATTTAAATATAATGAATCATGAAAAAAAAAGACATGCTAAAAATCATCAATGAGAAAGCATATAGACATAAAATAGGAGTTTAGAGATAGTTACCAAACCATATGAACAAATATCTAGGTCTCCAAAACATGATGGCCCTCCCACCAAACATCCTTGAAGGTGATCCATTTAATGTAGTGTCCATCAAGCTCAAACGCATCACCATCAAGACACCAAAACCCTCACGTCAAGCGAGAGCCCACACCTACATCAAATATAATAGGGGTAGATTTTGGTACCCATACTTTCTTGGGTCTATGAGGGTTAGCACCTTTCCTAATCCAAACAAATTTATTTGCAAAATTTGAAACATTTATTCTATCATAACCAAATCTTGTAAGGTGGCCCGTATGTCCACAATATGTATAAGTGTACACATGAGCATACATAGAATCATGTGTGTGAGCATGATTGGTTGCACACATTTATTGCATTATTCTTTATTACTTATCCACATTTATCATTTAATAAATCTGCTAAATGCCTTATCTTAAATGTTTATTTTGCAGAAGATAATCATGGGAAGAAAGAGAATAACATTAAATAAATATCAGTTGAATTCAGATTTAATTAGATCTATTTGATTAGAGGAGGATGATCCCAAATCCAGTTGGTTAAATTCAGTTTTTGGTGAATCCAGTGGTTAAAGCTAAAGATCAACCGAGGATAACGTCAAATACGGAGTCTAAATCCAAATGGATAAATGGATAGAGAGAAGATCAACAGATGAGATGAAGTTATTTTGACTCAGATTCTGGCTGAATACATTTCAGTATTTGAATCATAACTTTCGCTACCAGAAATCAAATCTGATGATTCAAGATGATCCAGAAAGAGGCCTTAAAGGTCTACAACTCTTAAGTTTATCAGTATTTCTAATTCTATCATTTGATAAGCTATATTTAGTAATATATACGCCAATAAGCTGCAGATCAGAACTGAATATCTACATCAAATCAAGTTTGAAGATAAGAGAAGGATTCAAATTCAGAAATATCCAGCTTCCCTTATCTTTATACTCCTCTAACCTTTACATTTCTCCTATAAATACCTGCAATCTCAAAGGCAAATAGGACCACCAAGCAGAGAGTAAAACTTACGCTAATTTGTAGTTTATAACTTAGGTTTTTATTTTCTTTCATGTAATTTTTATTTTCTTTATGTAACAGAGAGGAGATGATACTTTCATGGAAAAATGAGAGCAAGCTTGTACTTCAGGTGACACCGGTGTAAGTGATCTCTTCTTCTATTATTATTTGAATTGAATCAAAGTTACTTTTTCTTCTTTACTCTTGTTTTCGTTTACTCTCCTCTATTGTGTTGCAATCTAAGTGAATCTGTTAGCCTCGAGACTGCTTCGTCATTGCAAGTGCCCTTGATGGCCTATGGTGATGAACAATCATTCTCTTGCCAGTATAGCTTTCCCTTTTATTCTTAGAGTAGATCAGAAATGGGGAAGATCCTACAAGCCATGCTTGATCGCCTTCAAAGACAAGGTAAGTCGTAGCTACGAATCCAAGGTATATAAGCATAAAAGGGATAAGTAGCTTTTAGTTTCTTTCTTTTCTTTTAATTCTTTAGTTTAGAATACCACAATCTACCACTTCTTTTATCATTCCTTTTCCATTTCTTTGTACATATCATTTCTAATTTTTCCATCTTCTTAATCTACTATCTTCTTCCTAACTCACTTTAACCTAATTTTTCTCTTTTTCTTTACAAGAACTAAAAGAAGAATTTTAACCAACCTTTGTATCTTAAAAGAAAACTTACTAAAAAGCTTCCATCGCTAGTCCCTCCTTGTGGATCACGACCCGCATAGCCACTTGCTGTTGCGGTAGAATTGAGTAACTTGCACTTTTCATTCTAAGTTCTGAAATTCTGTATTTGTGTGCAGGTAGAACCTCAATCAAATTTTGGCGCCGTTGCCGGGGAGGGACGATAAGTTATTCTTTTTTTTAGATTTACATTTTTGGTTACTTTCTTCTTTGTTCTTGGTGTACAGGTTTGACAATAAGGAATTTTTGCTGCAGTGGACGTATAAGTGGCCTTGAACTCTGCTCAAGAAAGCAGAGCCAAGAAACCCTCAAATTTGCTACATTCCTGTGGCAATCTGAGTGAACTACTAACCTATATTTTCTGCAGGTTAGCTGAATTGCAAAGTTTAAATCTGTAGCTATTTATTTCCTTCTTTGACTCACTGTATATACATTTCTAACACAACAGTAAAATGATGTTTGTTAAATGCTAAAAACGGTTTAGACTTGTGTTTAGGCATGTGTCAATTCGTTTACATTTTACATTATTGTTGAAGAGTGCTGGAGCAAAGGTACGTGTACATAGCATTTAGTACAAGAACACTTTTGGATTGTTTACATTGCTTAAGTATTGCTTTTCTTGTTCACTGCACTAAATTGATTTAAGGGCTTGTCCTATAAACAAGATAAGGGGGAAGTCATTACCCTCCCTTAACCCACAAACAATCTCCTCACTTACTAATCCAAGCCTACTTAAAAATGAGTAAACGTTGGCCCTAGGGACATCTCGGACTCAATTAGGAGATTATCCTAAGGGAGAATGTGTTAGAATTTGATTCCTGCCAAATCAGTGTTTAAGGAAAGGGATTGAGGGACGAAACCCCGAAGGCTGGTGGTTTGGCTTAATTAGGCCCGTCGCTTTTGCGCGGATACCTCCCACCAATCTTGCCCTGACCTGCTGATTAGCTTGTGGTCAAAGTCTGCATTATACCTCCCATGGACAGTCTAACCAGTTAGGAGTCGTCTAGGTCAAAGGTCTACCCTAACTTAGTTTAGAATTTTTTTTCTTTGTTTGCTTATTTGTTTGTGTTTTATTGTGTGATATGGCTTATAACAATAATTTTTTCAATTTTAATGGTAATCCATATTATACCTCTTTTACGGATATTACCAATCCAGCATATCATAACTTTAACCAACCTAGTATGCCAGATTGGTCTTATCCGAATCAATATAACCCATGCCCCCAATCTTATAACCATAGTTCCAGAATAATTTTAACTCTTCACAGAGTCAATGGGAATTCACCTCCCCAAGTCCAATTTTCAACCAACTTATCCTCCTTATCCACCTTGTCCACAATATTTTCAAGATTCGTACTCCGTTCCACCAGTTCAAAATAGAAAACCATCAATTTTGGAAATGAGTATGCGTGAGTCCAAACAACAATCACAAAATCTGATGGACTCACAATTTCACCACCAATTCCAAAAAACACTTCATCTTTTCAAGATCAATCGCAACAAAACGATGAACCAATCAACTATGAAAAGATGCTTGAAGCCATGACTCAGGCTTAAAACGCTCGTAATCATGACATAGATATGATGGTCCAAACTCTACGTTCTCACTGTTTGACCAGTTCTGATGTCGCTAACCATTCTGTTAGAGCCGAAGAGTCATGTTATTTTGAAAAATAAGGTTCCATTCCAGCACAATTATTTGAACTTGCCCAAACTCTAAATTTTGAAAGTGACATTGACAGTTTGGCAAGTTATCCCTTTCCTGAATTTTGAACTTAAGAATGAATATGATCATGAACCTCAACTTAGTGATTCAATTCTACTTCCTGATTCAATTATGACTCTGGTGTCTTCACCTGATTTCAATCTTTTTCCCGAGACAACATTGGATCCTGTGCCAATTCATAATGAAATTGAATCGCCCATCTTTGATGATCATCATATTGAACTTGACCAATTTCATACTTTTGAAAGTCCCATTGACAAATTGGCAAGTTCTCATTTTTATGAAATTGAACTAAATGAGAAATGTGACCTAGATTCTCAATTTTGTGATCCAGTTCAAATTCTCGAATCAATATTGACTCCTGTTTTGTTACCCGACTTGAGTAATATTTTAGAGTCAGTTTTGATTCCCACACCTGTCATTCTTGAACTTGAATCACCAATATTAGGTCATATTCCATTGTGGGAAAATGAATGTGGACTTGAGTTTTAACTTCTTGATTTGGACCCAATTCCTGAACCAATCTCGACTCCTGAACCTTTACTTGACTTAAGTCACTTTCCTGAGTCGGTATTAGTACCTGTACTTCCTAAGTCCAAGTCAATCATTCTATCTTTTCATACTCCATTTTGGGATAAGGCGGTTGACAAAATTGACTCCGAAATTAATTATGGAATTTAGAAATTAGATGGGGTTAAATTTTTAATAAAAACCATTCATATATACATCATTTTAGTGGGTTATATAAGAAAGATTTCTAGTGGGTTCCTCCGAACTCTATGAAAAGTCGATTGGGCCGCATTTCGTGGACCAATCAGACCACCACAGGAACCACCACCTTAAGGTAGTATTTTCCTTCCCTTTCTTCTTTTTCATACATCTATGCATTAATTCATACATTGAGGACAATGCATGAGATAGGTGTGGGGGAAGTTCTAACATAACTTATGTTTTTTTTTATATTAAAAAATAACATATTTCTTTACTTTTAAAAACTTTTTGAAAATAGAAACAATATTTTGACATATTTTTTGTAATAAATTAAGTCAATTTTAAGGAATAGGAAAATCAAAATTAGGATTTCTTATACTGGGTCAAAATAAGATTATTTGTTTGATTTTTAGGGTTAGGAAGATAATTTGTCAAAATAATTTAGTCTTGATGTTTACCTTGATGAAATATGCACACTTCATACACTTACACACTTAGGGTTCAAAAACAAAGATTCTTATGCCTTATAAATAAAAAAAGAAAAAAAGAAAAAAAAATATAAAAGATAAACAAATCTAATTATTAATTAGCTAGGTGCTTTGGCCTAAGCAAGCCTTAGTATTTATGAGAAAGATGATTAGATAAGTTTGAGAAAAATATATATATATAAATCCTCTGATTAAGCTGGGTATTTGTGCCTAATAATGCATAAGTATTCACGCCTAAAGTGATTCATATAATAAAATTCTTGAATAGAGACTAAGTTTAATGATTGACTTAGGGTAAATGGCTATTGATTGATGAGAAGTACAATTTGACTCCTTACTTTGATTGATAACAAATTTTTGAATAGAGACTAAGTTTAGGAATGAAAATTTCGATTTTCCTATAACTTATAGATTACTTAAAACTTACAATAATATTTCAAATATTTTTCTTTCAAAATACTAACATTTTTCTCTTTCTTTATGGATTTTGTGGGTGTAATCCACTGAAAACCCTCACGAGACAAAACTCGTCCTCTAGGGGTAACCTAGAGGTTTAATGACTTATTGCACAAGCTAAGTGCAATCGCGTAACCTGCGAAAGTGGTCTAATAATCTTTGATTTAGTTTTGTTGTTTTGCTCGAGGAAGAACAAAAGATAGGTGTCGGGGTGTGATTGCACACATTTATTGCATTATTCTTTATTACATATCCACATTTATCATGTAATAAATCTGCTAAATGCCTTGTCTTAAATGTTTATTTTGCAGAAGATAATCATGGGGAGAAAGAGGATAATATTAAATAAATATCAGTTTAATTCAGATTTAACTAGATCTATTTGATTAGAGGAGGATGACCCCAAATCCAGTTTGTTAAATTCAGTTTTTAGTGAATCAAGTGGTTAAAACTAAAGATCAACCGAGGATAACGTCAAATACAGAGTCCAAATCCAAAGGGATAAATGGATAGAGAGAAGATCAACAGATGAGATGAAGTAATTTTGACTCAGATTCTGGCTGGATACATTTCAGTATTTGAATCATAACTTTCGCTACCAGAAATCAAATCTGATGATTCAAGATGATCCAGAAAGAGGACTTAAAGGGCTACAACTCTTAAGTTTATCAGTATTTCTAATTCTATCATTTGATAAGCTATATTTAGCAATATATACACCAATAAGCTGCAGATCAGAACTGAATATCTACATCAAATCAAGTTTGGAGATAAGAGGAGGATTCAAATTCAGAAATATCCAGCTTCCCTTATTTTCATACTCCTCTAACCTCTACATTTCTCCTATAAATACCTGCAATCTCAAAGGCAAATAGGACCACCAAGCAGAGAGTAGAACTTACGCTAATTTGTAGTTTGTAACTTAGGTTTTTATTTTCTTTCATGTAATTTTTATTTTCTTTATGTAACTGAAAGGAGATGATACTTTCATGGAAAAATGAGAGCAAGCTTGTACTTCAGGTGACACCGGTGTAAGTGATCTCTTCTTCAATTATTATTTGAATTGAATCAAAGTTACTTTTTCTTCTTTACTCTTGTTTTCGTTTACTCTCCTCTACTGTGTTGCAATCTAAGTGAATCTGTTAGCCTCAAGACTGCTTCGCCATTGCAAGTGCCCTTGATGGCCTATGGTGATGAACAACCATTCTCTTGCCAGTATAGCTTTCCCTTTTATTCTTAGTGCAGATCGGGAATGGGGAAGATCCTACAAGCCATGCTTGATCGCCTTCAAAGACAAGGTAAGTCGTAGCTACGAATCCAAGTTATATGAGCACAAAAGGGGTAAGTAACTTTTAATTTCTTTCTTTTCTTTTAATTCTTTAGTTTAGAGCACCACAATCTGCCACTTCTTTTATCATTTCTTTTCTATTTCTTTATACATATCATTTCTAGTTTTTCCATCTTCTTAATCTACCATCTTCTTCCTAATTTACTTTAACCTAATTTTTCTCTTTTTCTTTACAAGAACTAAAAGAAGAATTTTAACCATCCTTTGTATCTTAAAAGAAAACTTACTAAAAAGCTTCCATCGCTAGTTCCTCCTTGTGGATCACGACCCGCATAGCCACTTGCTATTGCGGTAGAATTGAGTAACTTGCACTTTTCAATTTAAGTTCTGAATTATGTATTTGTGTGCAGGTAGAACCTCAATCAATGATGAGCATGTATATGCCGTATTTTGTGTGCATGCATATGAGGAGCATGTTTCTTGCGAAACATGGATTCCAATCGTGTGTGGTTCATGGCACATTGGCTCAAAGTGGAGCGCAAACAATCTACACTCTTATTCAACATACATATATCATTTTTAACATTAGAAGAAGATATGGAGCATGTAATAGAAGCACAAGATGACGAAGCTATAGTAGAATGGCGAACATAGGAATCTAAATTATTTTTCAAAGAAACTTTTTCTAAAGAAATGCATTCTAATTTTTTAGAAATTAAAACAATTTTGTTCTTTAAATAATCGTTTTCTTTTAACACAAACTCAAGTCTTGAAGACAAGACATCATTATTCTTCAAAACAATATCAAAATTATTTTTATTTTTCAAAATTTCATTTTCCTTTAAAACAAGGTCAAGTTGGGTTTTCAAGGAGTCTTCTTTCACTTGAAATCTCAACCCTCTCTTATAAAACCATGTTTAGCTTTGAAAATAAATCTTCATTTTCTTATTTTAATTTAAAACTCTTATTTTTCAAAGCTTTGTATTTTGAAAGCAATTTTTCACGAAATATAGATAGTTCTTCATTCAATGCATGTGCATCCATGTTATATCACAAGAAGAACTAGCACCACCATCTAGTTGAGTGTCCGAATTTACCTCAAGGGATTCATTCCCTTGGACCATGAAGCAAGTTTGGTCGGACTCTTCTCGACTAGATTCTTTTTTCACATTGTTTGTTATTTGTAGCTTAGGAGAGATCAATGTGTTTCACACTGCAAAAGCGGAATTACAATGAGAAACAATAAAAAGATAATCTTTTCTAAGTGTGTGCCTAAGTGCCTCTAAGGCTTTTGCATTAGCCTCAATGTACTTGTCATTATCAGAATAAGTTTTCATGATAGTGGCAAGATAGACATGCAAACCTAGGGTTTTTAAATAAGCACTCATCCTAAACTTTCACATATCGACGTTAGAAACACCAAACATGGGAGGGACAAGGTGATCCATGAGTGTATAAGCTATATATGTGCAAATGCAATACTAGATTCGCAATCTAAAATCTCACTCCTAGGTGGTTAAACCTACTATTAGGAGCGTAGTCTCTGATACCAATTGAAATACACCTAGGGGGTGAATAGGTGTACTAGCTAATCTAATGAAAAAATGATGCGGAATTAAAAACTCAATTGCAACACACTATGTGTAACCAAAGAATGTAGCCGAATTCTCCATGAAGGGCTCTGGACTATCTCCTCGAGATTCATCTAAATTAAGAGTTGAGGTGCTATATGAAGCTCTCTTGGTTCATCACAAGTATAAGCGCACACAAATTATATCAAGCATATGAATATGTGCAATATAAAGTAGTGCAATATATAAGAGAGATAGAGTTAAGAGATAGTGGATCAAACGCAAACAACAAGATATATTTTGAAGTTTGAGCCACTGCTCTACGTCCTCGCCTTCACACAGAAGGATTTCCACTATATGTCCACACAGGACCTTCCATAAAGGGACCTCTACCGAGGAATTACAACTCAACACTTGGAGTACACTACTCCACTCTCAAACACGAGCACCTCTACACAAGAGGGATAGGCACAAAGCCAAAATACAATCACCTCTACACAAGAGAGACAAGACACAAAGCCAAAACACAATCACCTCTACACAAGAGGGATAGACACAAAGCCAAACCACAATCACCTCTACACAAGAGGGATAGGCATAAAGCCAAACCACAATCACCTCTACACAAGAGGGATAGGCACAAAGCCAAACCACAATCACCTCTACACAAGAGGATAGGCACAAAGCCAAACCACAATCACCTTTACACAAGAGGAATAGGCACAAAGTCAAAACTCAACCACAATCACCTCTACACAAGTGGGATAGCCACAAACCCAAAGCAAAGAAAAGATTACAATCTTAGTGATCATAATAGACCACAAACAACACTTGGAGATCACAATAGACCACTAACAATATTCCTCATAAAAATAAGAACCTATAGATAGGATTAGATATGATAGCTTAAGTGTGAGAAAATAAAGTGTTTGGAAAAGAAAATAACGAAGAAAAAAATACTTGGGAAAAATACAAGATAGATATAAAAATAAAGATCAAAACCAATTTCCCAAAGACTCTCTTTTCTTTGATTTTTTCAACACTTTAAAAACAAATAAAAATAAATCTTTTTGGCTCAAAACTCTTTTAAAACTTGCTGCTAAACATTAAGAAAGATAGGAAGAATAGCTCTCAAAACCTTACTGAAAACAGCTTGAGAGAAGCCCTATTCATAGCCTCTCAAAAATATAGCCGTTGGCAGCCAGAAAAGTTCAATTTTGACCTTCCGGTCGACTGGCTGATCGACCGTCCAACGGTCATATTTTTGACCGTTGGAGCTCCGGTCGACCGCCCGGTCGCCGAGCCTAGCCAGTCGGTCGACCGCCCGGTCGACCGGCACTACCTGAGAGTTGGATACTTTACAGTGGGTCGACTGCCTGGTGGACCGACCTTCTAGGCTGGCCTTGTGCACGTCCTTGTGCATATCGGTCGACCGTCCGGTCGACCGCCAGCAGTCTCTGGCCGGAATTAAGGGTTAGAAAACTTTGTCTTTTTAACTCCAATAAAATCCCATAAATCCTCATAAATTCCACAAAAATCAGTTCTTTATTAGTATTTGAAGAACAAATATGTGTGACAAAAGTCAACACATATTACTGTTGGTCCCGAGATAATGTCAAATGCGGAACTATCTCTGTTGGCAATTATGGATCTAAAAATACCCAAGTCAACACAAAACTAAAACAAGAAGGATTAACGTTAAGCAAATAAATAAACTTGCAAAAAGGAAAATAAATCTCAGAGAATAGACAAACGCAAACAAGAGAGATTTATCCTGGTTCGGTCCTTGTGACCTACATCCAGTCCCCAAGCCACCCGCTTGAGATTTTCCTTTATCCTTGATTTTGTACACCCAAAATCACAACCATGCACACCACTTGACAAATCCCCTTTGCCAAATGTGTACACCTTCTCTACATCCAAGAGAACACCTTCTCTTCCATCAAGAGAATAAACTTCACCTTGTACAACTGCCTCTACACCAAGAAGCCACCCGTGTACAATGCTTGCTTTGAGTATTACAACTTTCCTATAAGCCTTGGTATTGTGTATGAACGTGGACAAGGTCTAGTATAGGAGAAACTTCAGAGAACTTCACAATGGAAATGACTTTTGGTGAAGAACAGAAGTTGGAATCAGTTTTCAGATTTTGACAGAATTTTGGCTTTGGAAAACTGAAGATTTTTCTTAGTTTTTGGCCTTTGGATTAACTACCCTTTATATAGATGAAGACTAGGGTAAGTTAGGGTAGTTATAAGTGCAATTCAAACAATTGGAACGTTGGAATTCGTTGCACAAAAGATCAGATAACGAAAACTATCCAACAGTCAGAAACTGCCTATAGTCGACTTGCCTATGGAGTTAGTTGACTATACAAAGCAAATTTCCTTCTATTAGTCGACTAGGTTTGGCTATTAGTCGACTAGTCAAGAGACGTTGGAGTGACAGTTTTCTGTTTAACTGATTCAAGTCGACCGCAACTAACAACAAGTCGACTGGACCAGGGATTAGTCGACTAGGGGTCAAGGGTTAGTCGACTACAAATTGCTATTAGTCGACTATAGTTGACTGTCAGTCGACTAATGCACAAACAGAGAGTTGGGTCTGTTTTGGACACAAGACTTAGTCGACTACCTAGTTGATTAGTCGACTACAAAGGGACTTCAAGTCGACTAATGGATAATGATATGTGTGTGTTTGTCAAGGCTTTTTACATGCTATTTCATCTTTACAAAATACATCATATCAACTCTCTTTGGCACATCTTGATCATGTAGAACTCTTGATTCGTCATGTGTTAGAGCTCCAAATGACATGCGTCACATAAGTGTTCATCAAAACAAGTTCCAACATTCTCCCCCTTTTTGATGATGACGCTTTATGTGCACAAGTGCTCCCCCTGCAGAAAATATGTTATATTTTCCTCCCCTGCAGAAATTGGATTATAACAAATATGAAAAGACTTTGTTCTCCCCCTGCAACAAATATATATATATATATATATATATATATATATATATATATATATATATATATATATATATATATATATATATATATATATATATATATATATATATATATATATATATATATATGTTCTTATTAACTTTTATATGGTACCTGCAAGATAAACGTTAGATGGTACCAAACATAAAAGAACATATTAACCTTTAGGAGTCCAAATCCATTTAGAATTTGGTTTCCACCTGTTAATATACACATAGTTGCAAGAATCACATATATCATGAATGTATGAAGCAATATATGTATTTTTTATCATGAAAACTTAAATTCTTAGGAATCCTTATAAACTTTGTCTTAATTCTTTTCGAAACATGATTAGACTTTCTTTCACATATGGATTACTAACATATGAAGACTTTTCATTATATCCAATACCATAATGATTATCATGTGACAACTTCTGAAAAGATAATAAATCATTCAATTTTTCTTTTCCTTTATTGAACTTAGTCACATTTTGCAAAAGATCTTCATATTTTTTTTTTGAAAACTGAAATATCTTTATCTAAAATAGAAAATCCTTTTATTCAAAGATTCAGTTTCCTTTTTCAGAAAAAGTTCTCTTTTATAAACTTCTCATTTTCATTTTTCAAAAATGATATGACTTTTTCAAACTCATCTTGTTGAGAATTTATAGAAGATACTTGTAAAGCATAACATGAATTTTCCTTTAAAAGTTTTTCATTTTCTTTTGATAAAACTTTATTTTCAATTTTTCATTTTCAGATCAAAAAACAATTCATGAAATGCATCAGAAAGTTCAGTAAACGATACCTCATCATCTTCCAGTGCCATGTAACCTAGGTTGACACGTTCAGTGGTTTCTTCTTCATCAGAGGAAGAGGAATCACTGTATTCTGATGATGCTTCGTAGTTTTTCTTCTTTCTGAACTTTTTGCTCATGTATTTATCTTTCTTCTTGAGCAAAGGGCAATCCATCTTCATATGACCTGGTTTATTACAATTAAAGCATTTGAATTTACCTTGTTTTAGGAATCTCCTGAATTTCTTTGAAAGCATTGCCATCCTTTTCATCGTCATTTGAATCATCCATGTCGGAAGATGCATGGAAGGCGAGTTCTTTCTTCTTTGAACGGTGTTGTCGTTCGTCCTTCTTCCTTTCTTCTAACTGCACTTCATATGCCATTAGATTACCGATTAGGTTTTCTAATGTCATTGTTGAGAGATCATTCGCCTCTTCAATGGCGGTTGTCTTCTTCTCCCATTCTGGTGTGAGTGCACAAAGGATCTTACGAACTCTTTCGACTTGGGTGTAGTCCTTTCCAAGAGATGCTAATGAATTGGTAATGTCGGTGAATCTTGTAATCATTTCTGATATGGTTTCATTCTCCTCCATTTTGAATAATTCAAACCTGTGGACAAGAACAGATATTTTAGACTCTTTAACTTTACTTGTGCCTTCGTGTGTTACCTGAAGAGTATGCCATATTTGATGTGCAGAAGTGGCTGTTAACACACGGTTGAACTCTTCTTGGTTAATGCACAGAACAAGGCATTCATCGGTTTGGCGTCAAGGTTCGCATTCTTCTTTTGATCTTCACTCCAAGCGTTGTAGTTGGTTGTTGGCTGGTGTACGATGCTTCTACGATGTTCCAAAGGTCGTAGTTGAGCGATTGCAAGTAGATCTTCATTCTACACTTCCAATAGTTGTAGTTGGATCCGTCAAATAGCGATGGACGTTGTGTAGAATGTCCTTCTTTGAATTGGGATGAGGGGAACTCCGTTGCCATCCTTGTTGTTGACTTGTACCCGCTCTGATACCAATTGTAGGTCCCTGCTCTGATACCAATTGTTGGTCCCGAGATAATGTCAAATGCGGAACTATCTCTGTTGGTAATTATGGATCTAAAAATACCCAAGTCAACACAAAACTAAAACAAGAAGGATTAACGTTAAGCAAATAATAAACTTGCAAAAAGGAAAATAAATCTCAGAGAATAGACAAACGCAAAACAAGAGAGATATCCTGGTTCGGTCCTTGTGACCTACATCCAGTCCCCAAGCCACCCGCTTGAGATTTCCTTTATCCTTGATTTTGTACACCCAAAATCACAACCATGCACACCACTTGACAAATCCCCTTTGCCAAATGTGTACACCTTCTCTACATCTAAGAGAACACCTTCTCTTCCATCAAGAGAATAAACTTCACCTTGTACAACTGCCTCTACACAAGAAGCCACCGTGTACAATGCTTGCTTTGAGTATTACAACTTTCCTATAAGCCTTGGTATTGTGTATGAAAGTGGACAAGGTCTAGTATAGGAGAAACTTCAGAGAACTTCACAATGGAAATGACTTATGGTGAAGAACAGAAGTTGGAATCAGTTTTCAGATTTTGACAGAATTTTGGATTTGGAAAACTGAAGATTTTTCTTAGTTTTTGGCCTTTGGATTAACTACCCTTTATATAGATGAAGACTAGGGTAAGTTAGGATAGTTATAAGTGCAATTCAAACAATTGGAATGTTGGAATTCGTTGCACAAATGACCAGATAACGAAAACTGTCCAACAGTCAGAAACTGCCTATAGTCGACTTGCCTATGGAGTTAGTCGACTATACAAGGCAAATTTCTTTCTATTAGTCGACTAGGTTTGGCTATTAGTCGACTAATCAAGAGACGTGGAGTGACAGTTTTCTATTTAACTGATTCAAGTCGACTGCAACTAACAACAAGTCGACTGGACCAGGGATTAGTCGACTAGGGGTCAAGGGTTAGTCGACTACAAATTGCTATTAGTCGACTATAGTTGACTGTCAGTCGACTAATGCACAAACAGAGAGTTGGGTCTGTTGGACACAAGACTTAGTCGACTTGGGGTTTCGGGTTAGTCGACTACCTAGTTGATTAGTCGACTACAAAGTGACTTCAAGTCGACTAATGGACAATGATATGTTGTGTGTTTGTCAAGGCTTTTTACATGCTATTTCATCTTTACAATAACATCATATCAACTCTCTTTGGCACATCTTGATCATGTAGAACTCTTGATTCGTCATGTGTTAGAGCTCCAAATGACATGCGTCACATAAGTGTTCATCAAAACAAGTTCCAACAATTGCAAACATTTGAACTATTTTTGTGATATAGAAATTAGGCTTAAAAATAAAATCGGTATTTTCCGAAAATCAAACTTTGAAATGGAAATTCGATTTTTCCAAACTTGTATAAACATAAAAAACGTGATATTTAAACACATTTGAAGTATATTGTGTATGGATATAATCCAATACACATGTAAAAGGTAATATCTATATTTTTTGACATGAAATCCAAAGTAGATTTTGTTAATTACAAAACTCTAAACACATGAAATAGAATCATCAAAATAAGTTTTCTAAATATATGAAGCATATATGTATATAGATGAAATCTAATATACATTAAACCATGTGAACTTGTTTTGACTCTATATTCATGAAAACCATATATATGTATATTCGAAATCCAAAACCGGTTAAACCGAAAACCAAAAACATTGAACGTTTTTGTGTGTGTGTGTAGTGAACTTGAGCATATCAACAATAGTCTATCTGTACAAAAAGATCTAAACACAACTAAATATAATACAAACCGTAGTCTTCTTGTTGAACTCCTTCTCCAATCCGACTCGATCCAAACCACGATCCAAAGAGCTTGACTCCATCTGAGTGCTAGATGCGATCTTGACGCGCGAGCTCTTGAAGATAACATGTGTTAGCTCCAAACTCCTTGTTGAAACTAAGCACCTACTAAGATCTTATCAATAACTGAAACTATATATAAACACAAGATCATTAGTACTATAGCTACATGAGTTAATCATCATCAAAACTAAAGTGATGGGCTTTTGGCCAACAAAACCGTCCGGTCTGGGAGGCACCGATTAAAGGCTCGTTACATGGGCATATTAGAAAGCCTAATAGAACTAAGAAATAATAGCACTAAAAATATAAAAATAAATAAATAAATAAAATAAGGCATAAGAGTTACAGTGAAAGAACCCTTAGTCAAAATTTCACGGACACAAAGGTGCATATGACATAGGATAAAGTAATAGACTAGATGAGAAGTACAGTTTGACTGTCTTACCTGATTGATAACAAGTTTTGAATAAAGAGACTAAGTTTAGGAATGAAAATTTTAGTTTTCTTATGACTTATAGATTACTTGAACTCTTAAAATAATACTTCAAAAATTTTTCTCTTCTTTTTCAAAACGCTTTCGAAAATATTAACACTTGTTTCTCTTTCTTTATGGATTTATAGGTGTAAAACCACCAAACACCCTCACGAAATAAAACTCATCTTTTAGAGAAAACTTAAAGGTTTAACGGCTTATTGCACATGCTCAATACAACGAGTGAGCATGTGAAAGTGGTCCAATAATTTTTTAAGATTAATTTTGATGTTTTACTTGAGGGCGAGTAAAATATAGGGTGTGGGGGTGTGATTGGCCACTGATTTTGCATATATATTTGTCACATTCTCATATTTATTATCAAATAAACCTTTTTATTTAGTTTATTTTTGGTTAATAATTTGCAGGCCCATTACTAATGGAGGTGGAAAAGAGATGAGCCCAAAAGCCACTTTAATTCTGATTTAAATCTAAATAAAAGAGGAGATAAATATTCAAAAGAATATAATGATTCTAGCTGAAGATCATGCATATCAAGGAGGATCACATCAAATAAAACCGATTAATTCGGATTTATATGAATTCAAATCGGTTAGTTTGAGGATCACAAAAATCAGATCAAACTAAAGACCTAACAGCAAATTCAGCTGGACAAAAAGGATAAAAAACAAAAGATATATAAATATCTCCCTAGATGGGCCATTTGGCCACATTCACGCCGAGGAAACGTAGCAAAGTCATGTTTCCGCAGCCATTTTGGTTAAGATATGGTGGGCGTTTTGCTCCCCTATCTTCTCACACCATCACCTCTCCATTTCACCTATAAATACTGCATTGTTTAGAGGAAAAAGGGGGCGTCAATCAGAGAATAGAATAGATTTTTGTGTAGATTTAACTTAAGTTTTCTTTCTCTATTAAATGTAATTTTAATTTTTTTAATGTAACTGAGATCGAAGAGAGTTTCATAGAAGAACAAGAGTGATACTTGTACTGATAGTGACACCGGTGTAGTAATTCTTCTTTCTTTTATTGTTATTTAATTCAATCGAAGTTTCTTTTGCTACCTTATTGTTGCTTCTCTTTCTATGTTTGTGAATCCAAATGACTCCAATAGCTTCAAAGTTGCCTAGCCATTGTAAGTGGTCGTTGATGGTCTATGGATGAACACCCATTTCTATGGTAGTATAGCTTGCACCTTCATTTCGTAGTATAGACAGGAATAGGGAAGATCTCATCTGTCATGCTTCGCTCGCCCTTCAAGCAAAGGTACACTGTTGATAAGGATTCCAGGTATGTCATCAACGAAGAGATAGGTAAGTTCTTTTGTTTTCTTTTCTTTCTTTTAATCCTTAGTTTAGATCATTTACCACCTCCCAAACTCTTTTATTCACTCTTTTAATTTCTTTGTATAAATCTATTTTCTATTTTCTCCACCTTCTCAATCTACCACTTTCTTCTTAACTTATAACTCTTTTTCATTGTATTTTAAAAAACAAGAGAAGAACTTTAACCATTTTAAGTAACTTAAAAGAGAACTTAAAAGAGAATTGTTATATTTGGACTTATTTGGTCCTACTCGTGTTGCTTCTTTAAACAAAAGTAGGTATGGTTTTGTTATTGTTGATGATTATTCACGTTTTTCATGGGTAATTTTCTAAAAAATAAAAATGATACTTAATGAGTTTTCAAGTTTTTGTAAAAGAATTCAAAATCAAAAGTCTCTAAACATAGTCACTATTCGAAGTGATCATGGAGGAGAATTTGAAAATGAATTTTTTGCAAATTTCTGTGATAAGTATGGTATTACACATAACTTTGCATTTCCTAGAGCATCTCCTCAAAATGGTGTGTCGTGGAGAGAAAGAAATAGGACTTTGTAAGAATGTGCTAGAACTATGCTTATGGACAGTCATTTACCGAAAATATTTGAGGCTGAAGCTGTTGCATGCATGTTATGTTCTAAATCGTGGCTTATTCGACCTATTTTTAAACACAAAACATCTTATGAATTGTTTTATAACAGAATTCTAAAGTTTCTATTTTAAGATTTTTGGATGTAAATGTTTATCTTAAAACAAGAGATACTTTAGATAAATTTGATGCTAAATCCAATGAAGCATTTTTGTTGGATATCTACTCAAGTGTAAAAGTATATAGAATATTTAATATGAAAATATTTACTATTGAAGAATCATTACATGTTAAATTTGATGAATTTTTGACTAAGCCTATTTCTAATACTTCTTCACTGATGATGATGATATCATAGATACTCCTATTGATAATACTATTATATCTTCTGATGATACTAACATTTCTAATGTTGATGAGACTCCTACTGGTTACCTAAAACATATGTTGAAGTAAGGAATCATCCTAATGATTTGGTTATTGGAGATATAAATCAAGGCGTTCAGATAAGATCCAAGTTGAACTACGTGACACAAATTGCTTTTATATCACTCATTGAACCAAAAAAATATCAAAGAAGCATGCAGCCAGATGATTTTTGGACAATTGCAATGCAAAAAAAGTTGAATCAATTTGTCAAAAATGATGTTTGGGATCTTATACAATGTCCTACTAATCATCCAGTCATCGGTACCAGATGAGTCTTTAAGAACAAACTTGATGAATCAGGTCAAGTTATAAAGAACAAGTAAAGGTTAGTTGCACAAGGATACAATCAAGAAGAAGGTATTGATTGTGATGAAACAGCACCAGTAACTAGACTTGAATCAATTCGTATTTTACTTGCTTTCGCTTGTTTATGATTTCAAACTTTATCAAATGGATGTTAAAAGTGCCTTTTTAAATGGTTTTATTAAAGAAACTGTTTATGTTGAACAACCTCCAGGTTTTGAGCATGAAAAATTTTCAAAACATATTTTAAAACTGAAGAAAGCTTTATATGGTTTAAAATAAACACCGTGCTTGTATGATAGATTAAAAAAGTTTTCTGTTAAATTCTGATTTTAAGATGGGAAAGAGAGATAAACTATATCTTATTAAACATGTTAATAAAGATATCTTAATTATTCAAATATATGTTGATGATATTTTATTTGGATCTACTAACGATAATCTTTGTCAATAATTTTTTAAGACTATGCAGAGTGAATTCGAGATGAGCCACATGGGTGAACTTACTTACTTTCTCGGTATAAATAAAGCAAATGAATGATGGAATATTCATTTCCCAGTGCAAGTATGTAAAGGAACTTCTGAAAAGATTTGGTATAAAAAATTATGGTCGTAAAAACACTCCCATGAGATATACTATATTCCTAGACAAAGATGAAAATGGTAAGAATGTTGATCAGAAACTATATCGAGGTATGATTAGTTCTTGTAACGCCCCGATCCAGGCGGGTACGGAGACGTTACTGTGACGTATATACGCAGGTCAGAAATACCCTCACGTATATACGCTAAGCATCAGTACAGGCAAGAATCAGAGTACGGAAGCAAATGGTTCATTATACATTCCAACCATGAGTACAATTACAAAGTTATCACCAGAGGTGATCCGATATTACAATAATATTACATCACCAGAATGGGGCAATTGCGAGAATACAAGGATGTACAAGATGATGAACAGTACAAAAGGCACTCACGAGTTTACAAAAGGAAAAACTCGAGAGGCACACAGGGGGGGCCTGGAAGGATAGAGCTCTGGATGATCTGCTGAAGATCCACACTACCGCTGCGCCACTCTGATCAGCAACTAGGAGAATCCACACAGCTCCAAGCTCCATGACCTGGACATGAGGATCCAGGGGAGTCAGATGAAACTCCCCAGGCAAGTTGGTGATACGAAAGCCAAGTGGCGAGCAAGGGTAAGTACATGTAAAGCGATAAAACCAAATAAAGCCGAGGACGAGCAATATTGATTGTATGGTTTCAGATCACGGCTCCATAAGACTAGTACGTTGAAGGAATAATCCAAACAAGGAAACCCTCATCTATATACCTTTATCTCATGTCATCATAACAAGCACATACAACCGAACTGTACTCAGGACATGATAAGAAAATGAACAGGAGGCAGTGGATACAAGGGATAAAGCAGAGCATGAGCAGTTAATACTATAATACTCATAAAGCTAAAAATCCGAAGTAAAATCCCGGACAAGCAAATATGATAAGGCGTATCACAGATTCATAGCGTTAAGCTGCAGGCTTCAGTATGCGTCCCATTCCACATACTTCTACTTATCAACTTAAAGAGCAGGTTATCAACTTGGCACTTTATTATTATTATTTCTCGTCTTACCCTGATATCTAGATATGTGAAAACTAGCGTTCCCAGCACACATATATCCATATCTGAGTAAAGCAAGGTGTTATGGAAACCAGCGGGAGTATCAACGAACTATGTTACAGTGGGTCCCGTACATGCCGGGGACCACGACCCAGGACGTTCCATCGCTGGAGTATGGAACCAGCCGCAAGGCTTCAGGAGGGTCTTATTGTATGCCCTTATCAAGATGGTACCAAGAAGGAGGGAGCCAGCACTCCCCTCGGTCGCCTGGAGGCCCACAGGCAGACCGGAAGTTTTAGTTGCACAACATGCCTAATACCACTGTAAACACGAACACATATTGATAGCCGCACAGTTTCCCCCGACCGATGCAAGTTGTTCCTTTATGAATTATTAGATGATTATCAGATTCGGGAATGAGCAAAGCAAATCAGGATCAGGAATACAGGAATGCCTAGATATATCAGAGAGTACTGTACGTACTTATAATGTATCACATGAGTATCAGGAGTACATTTTGTACTATCAAGATGTCAGGTCATCATTCCCGTTATCGTGATATAATCATGAGAGTCAAGTATATCATGCTGGGTGTGTCAAGTGATAGCATGACAAGAGGATGATAATTGGCAGGTAACCAGTCATGTCAAGCGATTGATATTAGTCCCGTGGCAAGTCATGTCATAACAAGAGGTCTTGCCAAGTGGTAGCATGTCCGATGTTAGGTGATAACACATCAGTTGCCAGGTGATATACATGTGTTAAACAGTAGCATGTAAAGGACAGGTATGAAGTAATGACATGTGGTAGAATAGTAGCTGAGACAACCAAGCGGAGCTGAGCAAGCTGGAAGTACAGACAGCAAACAGTATTTAACACTGGAGCGTCTGGCGAGGTGTACCGGGACGACTCGACTGAAGTGCGAGCGGTAAATCTGGCAGCAACTCGCCTAGACGAAATCTAGTGGTAAAGAGCTGAACGCTGATCATGATAACCAGGCGGAGCCTGAACAAGCTGAAGGCACAGCAGCGAACAGAGTTTAGACACTAATGCGCTCTGCGAGGTTACCGGGATACTCGGTCTAGGATACGAGTAGAAAATCCGGCAGCAACTCGCCAAACGAATTTAGTGGAATAAAGCACTGAGCGCTAAGTATGCTCACCAGACGGAGTGAGAAACCTGAACGGTCCCAATCACGTCCCTTTCGAGATAGTGAGTGACCGGAGGCTGAAGGGTCCAGAGAAACCTGACGGTCCCAATCACGTCTCTTTCGAGATAGTGAGTGACCGGAGGCTGAAGGGTCGGCCACGCATAGTATAAAGCAGTAAAACACATCACAGGCATGGTATATGTACAAGATGAAACTACCCTAATACAAGCATTCGTCCACAGAGCAATACATGTCCAGATATTGGCACTCGGCCATACACAGATGCAGGGACTCAGCCCAATACAAAATACATGTAAACATGGAATAAAATACATGTCGACCCGACAAAGCGGGGAAACCCAAATGGAGGCGAGAGCGAGGGACACTCGCCTAAATCACCGGAAGGCCGAAAAATCTGGAATCCATGGAACTCGCGCACGCGCCATAATATAATAATATATAAATGTGAGGAGAGAGAAAGTGAAGAGGAGAGAGAAAGAGTTAGAGAGAGAAACCTAGAGAGAGAAAGGGACACAGGAGACGCGAGTTTGAAAGTGAGACGCGGGGTCGCAGACGCGGGAGTCGCGTCGCGGGGGATTAGCAAACGCAGGAATCACAGACGCGGGAGTCGCGTTGCGTAGGAGCCACAAAACGCGGGGTTCGAGACCCGCGTTCAAATCAGGACGCGAGGAGAACGCGGACGCGATCTGGTTCCGCATCGCGTTAGCACGAGGAGATCACAGACGCGGGTATTAGCTCGCGTTGTGTGATCACGAAAACGCGAGGATCGCGTTAAGGAAATGTTGGACGCGGGGAATGAGTTCTGCGTCAGCAACACAACAGAGAGAGACAGGAGATCCAGAGAGAGATTGGTTGAGAGAGAAAGAGAGCTAGAGAGAGAAAGAGATTGGAGAGAGAAACTGAGGAGAGAGAAGGGTAGAGTGAAGAGAGAGAGAGGAGAGAGAAGAGATGAAGGCAGGAGAGAGAGAGAGAGAGAACCAGGGGGAGAGAGAGAATGAGAGAAGGAACCAGGGAGAGAGAAAGAAAGAGAAGGGGGCTGTTGCCACCCTCGCTCCCGCACACAGCGCCCCCCTCTGGGGGCGCTCGGCCTGGCCGCCGGCCATGGTGGCGGCGCTGGGCGGCGCCGGCCACCGGCAGAGAAGGAGGGGGCAGCGCCCCCCTCAACAGAGAAGGGAG